>JAJIBD010025162.1:0-119319 GCA_021461705.1 Cryptotis parvus
GTGATCCCTGCGTCTCCGCGGACCCAAACTGCCCCAGGGAAGAGCGGAAACTCCATCAACGGGAACCAAGGCTAACTGCCTTGGTTTCACTGCAGAACCTTGGGCCCTGCGCTCCGTAATCATCCCAAAACTCAAAACCGCACGGGGCTGCGCCGCCGCGCGCCAACCTTTTACTGCCTATCTTGCATGAGGTACCACTGAACCTAGGTTCCTACATCCTTGCTACCCACCCAAACTCCGCAAACAGACCAGACACCTACTAACTGTACTATCCTGTCATCCAAGACCCCACATTCGCAACCTACAATAGTCAAAATGGTAAGGCAACGCAAAGTTCCATCCAGCTCTGTGAGTGAAGTCACTAGTCCAGATGAGCCAAGCAATACCAATGAGTTATATAACCTCTCTGATAAGGAATTTCGGGAAGAAATGTTAAGGAGTCATAAGGAATTCAAAGAAGCAATGGAATGCAAACTCAATAAAATACAAGAGGACATGATAGAAGAAGTGAGGAAAATGCAAATGGAAATGACATATATTAAAAATGAGGTAAATGAAATGAAAAACACAGTGGAAAGCCAGCATAGCAGAATAATAGCTACTGAAGAAAGAATTAGTGATCTCAAGACGCGTTCCAAAGATTCTCTACACAACACCAGAAGATAGAAAAAGACTCACAATTACCGAACAGACAACAAGAGATAATCGGGATGAAGCCAGAAGAAATAACATACGGATCATTGGGGTCCCAGAAGGGCAAGAAGAAAACCCTGATGAAGAAGAAACTGTCAAAGCCATCATTGCTGAGAAGTTCCCCGAACTAAAAAAACACTTGCCTCAAGATCCAGGAGGCCCGTAGGATACCTGCTAAAAGAAACCCCAACAAGAATACTCCAAGACACATCTTAATTAAAATGACAAAAACTATAGATAGAGATAGAATACTGAAAGCAGCAAGATCAAAGAAGGAAATCACATACAAAGGAACATCTCTAAGATTTACAGCAGACTTCTCTGATGAAACACTCCGAGCAAGAAAAACAATGGTGGGATATTGTGAAAAGGCTGAATGAACTGCAGGCCTCACCAAGAATTCTTTACCCGGCCAGACTCACATTCAGATATGAAGGAAAGATACACAACTTCATGGATAAGCAACAACTCAGGAACTTCATGGACTCAAAACCAACCTTAAAAGAAGGACTGAAGGGTCTACTGTAATACGACCAAACCCATAAGCACAACAAGCTCAAACAGAAAGATGGCACAAAATCCGATGACAATAATCTCTCTCAATGTCAATGGTCTAAATGCACCAATTAAGAGACACAGAGTAACAAAATGGATTAAAAAATTGAACCCAACATTCTGCTGTCTACAAGAAACACATCTGAATAATCAGAACAAACACAGACTCAAAGTCAAAGGTTGGAAGACCATTCTCCATGCAAACAGTTCCTCCAAAAGGCTGGTGTGGCCATATTAGTATCAGATAATATAGACTTCAGGCTGAAAAAGGTTAGAAGAGACAACGAAGGCCATTTCTTATTACTTAAGGGGTATGTACACCAGGAAGAAATTACACTACTAAACATATATGCACCCAACGAGGGGCCAGCAAAATACATAAAACAACTGCTAAGAGACCTCAAAGAAGACATTAACAGTAGCACAATAATAGTCGGAGACTTCCAACACTGCTCTATCAACGATGGATAGATCAACAAGACTGAAACTCACCAAGGAAATATTGGCCCTGAAGGAAGAAATGGAAGAAAGAGAGCTAGTAGATATATACAGGGCTCTTCATGCCAAAAAAGCTGAATACACATTTTTCTCTAGTGCACATGGAACATTCTCCAAGATAGACCACATGCTAAGCCACAAAGCATACCTCAATAAAATTAAAAAGATAGAAATTGTGTCAGCTATCTTTTCAGACCATGATGCACTGAAAATGGAAGTTAACCGTACACAGAAACAGGGAGTCAAACCAAACACCTGGAAACTGAACAGCTCACTCCTGAACAACAAATGGGTCATAGAAGAAATCAAACAGGAAATCCAAAGATTTCTGGAAACAAATGAAAATGAAGACACCAACTATAAGAACTTGTGGGACACGGCAAAAGCCGTGTTAAGAGGGAAATTTATAGCTCTGCAAGCATTCATCAGGAAACAAGAAAGGGCCCACATAAATAACCTGACTACACAGTTGAAGACATTAGAGAAAGACCAACAAAAGGAGCCCCAACCCAGGCAGAAAAAAAGGAAATAATAAAACTTAGAGAGGAAATCAATGAGTTGGAAACCAAAAAAAACAATCCAAAAGATTAATGAAACCAAGAGCTGGTTTTTTGAAAAAAATAAACAAGATTGACAAACCATTGGCAAGACTTGTAAGGACAGGGAAAGAGAGAACCCAAATAAACAGAATCAGAAATAAAAAGGATGACATCACAACAGAAACCACAGAAATCCAAAAGATCATCAGAGATTACTTTGAGAGCCTGTATGCCGTGAAACATGAGAATCTAGAAGAAATGGATCAATTCCTGAAGTCCTATAACCTCCCACGGCTGAAACAAGAAGACCTCCAATACCTGAATAAGCCTATCACCATCGAGGAAATAGAAACAGTAATTAAAAGACTTCCCAAACACAAAAGTCCAGGTCCAGACGGATTCCCTAGTGAACTCTACCAAACCTTTAAGGAGGACCTACTGCCAGTCCTGTTCAAGCTCTTCCAGGAAATAGAAGAAACAGAAACACTCCCAAACAGCTCCTACGAGGCACATATCACCCTGATACCCAAAGCAGGGAGAGACAACACAAAGAAAAGAAAACTACAGACCAATATCCCTGATGAACACGGATGCTAAGATCTTCAACAAAATACTAGCAAACAGAATCCAAAGACTCATCAAGAAGATTATACATCATGACCAAGTAGGATTCATCCCGGGTATGCAAGGATGGTTCAACATTCGCAAGTCAATCAACATAATACATCATATCAATAAGAGAAAAAATAAAAACCATATGATCCTATCAATAGACGCAGAGAAAGCATTTGACAAGATCCAGCACCCGTTCATGATTAAAACCCTCCAGAAAATGGGAATTGAAGGGACTTTCCTCAAGATAGTTACAGCCATCTACCAAAAGCCCACAGCGAGCATCATTCTCAATGGGGGAAAGTTGAAAGCCTTCCCCCTGAGATCAGGGACAAGACAAGGTTGCCCACTCTCACCTCTTTTATTCAATATAGTACTGGAAGTACTTGCGATAGCAATCAGAGAAGAAAAAGGACATCAAGGGCATCCAGATAGGCAAGGAAGAAGTCAAGCTATCATTATTTGCAGATGACATGATATTATACCTAGAGAACCCTAAACTCTCTACCAAAAAACTCCTAGAAACAATAGACGCATATAGTAGAGTGGCAGGATACAAAATCAACACGCAAAAGTCGGTGGCTTTCCTATATACAAATAACGAAAGAGAAGAAAGGGATATTAAGGAAACAATTCCATTCACAATTGTGCCACAGAAAATCAAATACCTAGGAATCAACTTACCCAAGTGTGTAAAGGACCTGTACAAAGAAAACTACAAGACACTGCTCCAAGAGATAAAAGAGGACACAAGGAAATGGAAACACATTCCCTGCTCATGGATGGGGAGAATCAACATTGTCAAAATGGTAATACTCCCTAGAGCTCTATACAGATTCAATGCAGTCCCTATGAGGATACCCATGACATTCTTCAAAGAAATTGACCAAACAATCCTGAAATTTGTATGGAACGATAAACCCCCAAGGATAGCTAAAGCAATCCTCGGGAAAAAGAAGATGGGAGGCATCACCTTACCCAACTTCAAACTGTACTACAAGGCAGTAGTAATTAAAACAGCATGGTATTGGAATAAAAACAGACCCGTGGACCTATGGAATAGAATTGAGTATCCTGACACCCAACCTCAAACACATGATCATTTAATCTTTGATAAAGGTGCAACGAGTCTAAAATGGAGTAAGGAAAGCCTCTTCAATAAGTGGTGTTGGGAAAACTGGGCAGCGACATGTAAAAAATGAATTTGGACCTGTGTCTAACACCATGCACAAAAATCAGATCAAAGTGGATTAAAGATCTCAATATCAGACTTGAATCCATAAAGTACATTGAAGAAAATATAGGAAAAACCCTCCATGACATTGAAGCTAAAGGCATCTTCAAAGATGAAACATCTCTAACAAAGCAACTAGAAGAAAAGATAAATATATGGGACTACATGAAACTAAAAAAGCTTCTGCACCTCAAAAGAAACAGTGACTAAGATACAAAAGCAGTCCACAGAATGGGAAAGAATATTCACCCAATACCCATCTGATAAGGGGTTAATATTCAGGATATATCAGGCACTGGTAGAACTTTACAAGAAGAAAACAAACAACCCCATCAAAAAATGGGGGAGAAGAAATGAACAGAAACTTCAGCAAGGAAGAAATTCGAATGGCCAAAAAACATATGAAAAAATGCTCATCATCACTAATCATCAGAGAGATGCAAATCAAAAACAACAATGAGATACCACTTTACACCACAGAGACTGGCACATATTCAAAAGAACAAGAACAACAAGTGCTGGCGTGGGTGTGGGGAAAAGGGGACACTCATCCATTGTTGGTGGGAATGCCGGCTGGTACAGCCTTTCTGGAAAACAATATGGACATTCCTCCAAAGACTAGAAATTGAACTCCCATTTGACCCAGCCATACCACTCCTGGGAATCTACTCTGGGAAACCAAAAATACGCAGCGGAAACACCATCCCTACTTTTATGTTCATAGCAGCATTATTCACAATAGCCAGAATCTGGAAGCAACCCGAGTGCCCGAAAATAGATGACTGGATAAAAAAGCTTTGGTACATCTACACAATGGAATACTATGCAGCTGTTAGGAAAAATGAAGTTATAAAATTTGCCTACAAATGGATGGACATGGAGAAGATTATGTTGAGCGAAATTAGCCAGAAGGAGAGAGACAGTTACAGAATGACTGCATTTATCTGCATAACATAAATATATAGGTACATATTATGATACCAATATCCAAGGTCAAGTGAAACATACATCAGGAGGTCCTGTCAAAGGTGGAAATTATCACAAACGTGTGGGAGTCAGAGGCTAGGTAAGACAGAAAATGGAACAGTGTGCTAACAATTGTGAGGGTACTAATGCCAACCTAGAACTGAGCATTAAATAGAGGCAAAAGGATACACATGACAACCCTTTAATGTATGTTTTGTAATCCATAGTCTGGAGAGGAAGGAAAAGAGAAAGATAGAGAAATGGAAAGAAATAAAGAACCTGCCATGGAGGAGGGCTGGGGGAGGGGGAGGGAACCGGGGACGTTGGTGGTGGGAGATGGGCACTGGTGGCGGGATGGGTGCTGCTACACTGTATGACCAAAACCCAAATATGAACTTTTTAATTGTATATCTTTGTAATTGTAAAAATAAAAAAATTAAAAAAAAAATAATCAGTTGATGCTAAGGATCGAACCCAGGTTAGCCAAGTGTAAGGCAAGAGCCCTAACCCCTGTACTATCTCCTCAGCTTTATAAAGGAGCTTTTATTTATTTGGACTCCTGGACTTACTACGAGCACCTAGAGTGGCTACATCTTACAAGCAAATACCTTTTGAGTAAGTTGACTAAAGCCTGACTGGGAAACAATATTAGTTTACAATGAGAAATACAGAGTTTCACAGGTAGAAATATAGAGTCTCTCTGGTGGTGTGTTGGGCCACATCTGGTAATGCTCAGGACTTACTCCTGGTTTGGTGCTCTGGGGGTCACTTCTGGTGGTGCTTGGGGAGTTGTTTGCAGTGACAGGATCCGATTTGGGGCCACCAGGAGTGAGGCCAGCGCCCCGCCCTGTACTGTCTCGCTGGCCTCCGAGACCTGTTCCACAGAGGGAGATCACAGAGGCTCAGAGACTAATGGTGACTTGCCCAGTGCTCTCAGCTATACCTGGGAACTTCAGAGACCCTGGTGTTCCCCACACACTCTGCTTCTGCTTGGAAGTTCATGTTACACACACACCATTGGACCAACTGGCTGGTGTCTGGCCCCCCAGGCACAGCCTTGGCCTTTGCTCAGCTTCTCGTTCCTTCATTCTCCCGTCTCAGCCTCAGGCAGAAGCCTGTCATCCTGCCCTGCCTCCTTTCTCCCCCTGCTCTGTCCCAAACCCCATCTCTCTTACCCCCCACCCCCTGGCTATGGTAAGTTCTGGAAGGTCTTTGTCTGCCCCAGGAAAGTGGTATCGGGAGGGACTGAGGTAGGGGGAGATCAGAAGGTCCCAGTTGGCAGTCAGGAAGGTGCAAGTATCTGCTCCTTCCTGACACTGATTGGACTTTTATTTGGGCCCATTTGGGAATAGATGCATTTTTCATGAGTAAGAAGCTCACAGATAATCCTTCTGCCTTTCTTTTACATCAGCTCTTTTTTTGGGGGCGGAGGGGGCTGTACAGACAAAATCATTTCTTGCTTTTCTGTGGGCTCTATTCTCTTTTATTTAATGTTTTTCTAAACTGACTTCCCTGGAAGGCATTTTTGGTGTTTTTCTTTTTGCTGATCAATCACTTCATCCCCAGGAGTGGTCCCATGGGGTGGCACACACGTATACCCTACAGTGGCACACACTGGACCTAGACAGAGACATAACGGGCAGTTGGGGGCCAGCACCAGGGGCCAGAGAGTCAAAGGACCAAGCATATGCAGAATCCGGATCCAGTCCCTGGAGCCATGTGGCTTCCCCAGTGCTAGCAGGAGGACGCCCAAGTACCACCATGTGTGACAAAACAAGATAAAATTACCTTCAGCAAAGGTCAGCTAGAATGACAGGGATTTTCTTTCTTTAGGTAGGGAAATACTTGGGGCGTCCCCTTCTGTGCCAGTTCAGATGGTGTTTGGCCACTAGGGCCAAGGGGTTCAATTCTTATAGCTGAGGATGCCCCGAGATGCTGAACCATGAACTGTAAACAGTTACTTCATTTCCCTATTCGAGGCATTCTCATTGCTCCATGCTCTGGAGACTTTGTGGACCAAGATTGAACCCTAGTCGCCCACATGCTGAGAGTGCATGGTAGCCTTTTGAGCTGTCTCCCCAGCCTCACTTACTCCGTCCTAAACCTCACATGGGCACAGAGGCAGAATCAGACCCGAGTTCTGTCCTCAACTCCTCATATGGCCCACCAAGCCCAACAGAAGTGAGCTCATATGGCCCACCAAGCCCAACAGCAGAATACAGCACTGCTGGGGGTGGTCCAAAAGCAAAACAAAACAAAATGTAACATCACTCTTGCCCTAGGAATTAAGAGCTGGAAAACTGGTGTGATCTCTGACTTATAAGGTGAGGAGGCTGCTTACAAAAGCATCCTCTGATGCTTCTGTATCAGCCTTCGGCTCCCCGTCTGTGGGGTACTGGAACCCATATAATTTCTATGCACATGCATCTACTGCAAAGCCTGAACTGCTGTCTGTGGGGTTCGGAGCCCGTGCAATTCCCATGCTATATGGTGGAAGCCATGAACTTAGCTCATGGGAAACAGCAGCATTACCCAAGAATCACTCAACCTCTTCTTCAGAGTAGCTGAGGGGTTTCCTTCCATGCAGTTAGGACCTGTTTTATGAGCTAACTGTGGGAGCTCTGAGGTGGTTCTCCAGACTTCCCCAACTAAATGATACCCAGAATTGGGACAGTCCACGCAGTTCCTGCATCATAGCTGGAATCCCTCTAGTTTACCACCTTATCCCCTGCATGCAGGACATGCTTCCTCTTAGGCACCTGCATGCAGGACATGCTTCCTCTCAGATACCTGCATGGGGGACATGCTTTCTCTCAGATACCTGCATGCAGAACATGCTTCCTCTCAGGTACCTGTGTGTGGGACATGCTTCCTCTCAGGTACCTGCATGTAAGACATACTTCCTCTCAGGTACCTGTGTGTGGGACATGCTTCCTCTCAGGTACCTGCATGCAAGACAGACCTCCTCACAGGTCCTGTGTGCAGGACATGCTTCCTCTAAGGTACCTGCGTACAGGACATGCTTCATCTCAGGTAACTGCATGCGGGATATGCTTCCTCTCAGGTGCAGGAACTATGTAGTCACTTCTCCCATCACACTGCTTTGTCTAGTGCCGTGGCTTGCTGGGCATTTCCAACCTAGGATATGCTATAGCCAGGGTGTCTCCACTGGCCAGCTTGATGAGTGGTGTCCCTTCCCGCCACCTCCCATCACAGAGATGAGACAATCCTCTAGACAAGGACTCACAGTGAGTGCAGGGGAGACATCCCAGGTATCCCACAGAGAGTGGTGGCTCTGCAGGAAGTGACCAAGGTTTGTCCAGGGGTGCTGCAGTGCAGTGGAGGGGAGCGGACTTTTGTGGGCTTAGCAGGTCTGCCAGCACCAGGACAGACAGTTTCATCAATCCCAAATCTTACATGGGCCATATTTCAGACTGCTAAAGAGAATTTTTGTTGACACTTATTAAATTGATATTTAATTTTTTAATTAAAAACTTAGTTATTTTTACTAAGTTTGGATCCGAGCCATAGCACAGTGGGTAAGACATTTGCCTTGCATGTGGCCAACCCAGGTTGAATCCCCATCATCATCTGGTCCTCTGAGCACCACCAGGAGTGATCCCTGAGTGCAAAGCCAGGAGCAAGCCCTTAGCACTGCTGGGTGTGGCCCCCCAAATCACAACAAACCAAAGCCTGATAAGGGGAAAATACAAGACTGATTTAAAACATTAAACTAAATAACAGTTACAGAAAACTGTGATCTGGCCTCCAAAGCTCCGGCCTGGGATGACTCCCGGGATAGTATAAGAAGCTGCTTTTCAAATTCTATTATTAGGCCAAATTAACCTGAAAGAAAGGAATAAATAGAACTCTGCAAAATCATTACCCCAGAAAGCCATTTTCTAGTTATGGGGAGTGGTGTTATTAGTTCTATAGACAGCTTTTTTCCCCTACAGCAGCTTATAACTACTCTCTTAAATTCTTAAATCCTTTTCTCTTCCCTCTCTTGCATCATAAATCAGTCTTGTATTTTCCCCTTATCAGGCCAAGGTTATTTGTAAGCATTGCAGTTATAGTCACCCACAAGACCAATCAATAGCCATTCGCTTGAATGCCACAGGCATAAAAAAAAAGACACAAAATTTATTACTGGAAAAAAGAAATGTAAGCTTTTCTGGTATTTTTTGAAAATGGTTTCAGCTTACATTCTTTCCCTTACTCTGAAACCTAAGACAGAGCTGGAGAGATAGTCAAGAAGTGAAGCCTTTGTCGTGCATGTGGTCAACCCTAGCTTGATCTCTGGCACCATAGATGGTCCCCAGGAATGTCGCGGGGTCTTTCCTGTGCAACTCATCCCCCTGCTGACCCTGAGCAGAGGCTGAGGTCATGGAACCAAGCTCCGTCTTCTCTGTCCTCCCCAGCAGCACATGCCATGACCCTTCCCTGCCTCTCACCCAGCCCGGCTGATGTCCTGTCACTTGCAAATGTACACACAGAGTTACACACTATCCTCTGCACAGGTTTAGGGAGGAAAAGTCCAGTTTAGGGCATCAGGGCATCTTGAGTCATCCAGTGTGGGGTCAGTTTCAGACTTTGTCCCATGAGTAAGCACCATGTCAGTGCCTTAAAATCCCATCTCAGTTTAAATAAAACCAATAGCACTTCTGTGTTTGTGACATAGCATTTGTAAATATCAGCAGCAAGAAAATACTCTTCCTCTTACTACAGACCACTCTCATGTGTTCTTTCCTGAATTCTTGGGCTTTTAAGACTCCCAACATTTTTTACATTAGGGATTTGGGCCAAGGCTGGAGGTGCCCTAGTCTTACTCCTGGCTCTCTGCTGACGGATCACTCCTGGCTGGACTCTGGGTACCTTATGCAGTGCCGGGATCAAACTGGGGTCAGCCACATGCAGCCTTAACCCCTGTACTTCCTCTGTGCCCAAGCCTTCACACTTTCATTTTTATTTGGGGGTCATACCCGGCAGTGCTCAGGGGTTACTCCTGGCTCTGCACTCAGCAATTACTCCTGGCTGTGCTTGGGGGACTATATGGGATGCTGGGGATTGAACCCAGGTTGGTCATGTGCAAGGCAAACACCCTCCCCACTATACTATAGCTCCGGCACAGCATGCTGTGGAAGTATCTGGAATATTCTATATTGGAACTGAGAGCATCCAGCAAGGTGCTTCCTGAGTCGGGAGCCTGGTTGATTCTCATGATGCTTGCGGACATGGACCTTACAGACAGGTTCACCTCTTTGTGCAAAATGGGGTCACTAGGGAAGACCCTAGTCTGAGATCGGTGTCTTCTCATCAGCCAGGAGTCTGTCCCTTTCTTCAGTTCCCTACCCCCACCCCTGCCCTGATTGGTCTCCCTTGGGTGCAGTGAGCTCAGTGTTTGCTATTGGAGTAGTTTCTTCTTTCCTTTGTTCAGCTTCTGGTGCAGCGTCTTGCTCTATGCCTCAGAGTGGGTGGCACCTCAGGGGCACTCAGTATAATGTGGGCTTTTGACAGGCAACCTGACCACAAACAGACCAGGTGTGATGGGGAGGGGAGACAAGCAGGTGACGAGGGGCTGCAGTGAGTGCTTGACAGGTGACACTCTCCCCCCCAGCCTTGCCCTTTCCCTGATGTGACTGGAACCATCTGGAGGGCAGGGAGGCAGAGAGCCTGACCCTGGGTCCCGGTCCTGATCCAAATGGCCCAGTCTTCTCTCAGGGTGCCTGACCAGTGCTGAGCTCCCCTCTGCCCTTTGCAAATGAATAGTCAGCAGGGGCCAGAAAGATAGCCCTGGGTGGTGGCTTTCCCTGCATGACCTGACCCAAGTTCGTTCCCTAGAACCTGAACACAGAGGCAAGAGTAAGCACTGAATACTGCCAGGTGTGGCCCAACCCACTCACCCAAAAAAAAAAAAGTGGCTCCTGCTGGTCAGCCAGGAGGACGGTGGAGGGCGTGCTATGCCTCTGTCCATGTAAGATGGTGTCTGAGAAGTTAGCACAGCGTCCACTTAGCACAGGCCTGTCACGCTGCCCAGACTCCTTACAGCCCAAGACGCTCTCCCTCAGCTTCCTGCCTGCACCCACCTCCTCACATTCCATGTACAGCCTGTCCTTCTACATGGGGTAGGCCCGAGAGGCAGAGTGGGTTGTGCAGGTTATGTGTTAGGCCCTCAAGCGACATGGTGGAGTCTTTCTCTGTTCACTGCCTGCCTGCCCCATCTAAGTTTGAACAAAGGCATTTGCCAGCAAAAGGCACATCCCAGGTGTCGCACTGCCCCCTGCTGGTTTCTGATTGCTTAACTGGCCCTCACCACCTGGACTCCACACCTAGGAATCAATTGTAATGAAAAAAGCAACAAATACATGGATTACACAAGACAAGTGTCTGTTAGCAAGGACCTATACATTACGGAACAGCAGCAGGAGACTGTTAGGATGTACGGAAGTCTGGGAAATTGCAGAGAGTTAAGAATTCACACTGCAGTAGCTATAAAAGGATCATGCAATTTGCTGTTTGTTTATTTTGGTTTGGGGACAGCTAGCGATGCTCAGGGGTTACTCCTGGGTCTGCACTTAGGAATCACTCCTGGCAGTGTTTGCAGGACAAATGGGATGCTGGGGATCTGACCTGGGTTGGCTGCATTCCCGCTGTGCTGCATTCCAGCCCCAGGGCCATGCTATTTCAAGTCACGTTTTCTTTGTATAGGGAGACTCTGGGACTAAATTTTAAAACTGCATGTTTTACTTGAAAGGTTTTTTTGTTGCTGTTTCTTTGCTTTATTCCCATTGACTTCCCATTGTCCAAAGCAACAACTTAATCCTCTATGAGCAGTTTCCCCCTGTCCATGGATTCAAGTAATAAAGCTCTTCATTTACTAAGGCTGCATGTAGGGGAGACTGAATAGCACAACAGGTGGGCACTTTGCCCAGCACCACAGAAGATCCCAAGCACTTACTGTCAGAGCACAGCCAGGACTAAGTCCTGAGCACCTCTGGGTGTGGCCCAAAATAAAAAATAATGCACATTTGTTTTCTCTCTGTTCTGGAGGCCGAAATGCTGAACTCAAGGTGTCAGTGGGCTTGGGTTCTGCAAAAGGCTCTCCATACTGAGAAGGCCACTGGATCTTCTGTTTAGGGCATTCTGTGCCCTGAGCTCTTCTTATAAGGGCTTCAGTATGGAACTAGGGCACCACCCAGTGACCTCACTTTAGCCCCATCACTTCTGTAAAGATTCTGCTTCCAACCAGTCATGTCCTAGGTACTGAGATTCCTGTCATGGGCACACAAGTGTGCCCTCATGAGGACTTGTCACAATGCCAGTGTTTCTGGACCGTGCCTTCCAATTCTTTTCTCAACATTGTTCTAGCTTCAGCACCTCTGACACAAGATCCAGACCTCTCTCTCTCTCTCTCTCTCTCTCTCTCTTCTCTCTCTCTCTATCTCTCTTTTCCTCTTTCTCTTCCCCCCCATTAGGGTTGGCACCACTGTTTTTGCTAAACTAATGCAAAGTTGTCATTATTCAGGAGACATTGTGAGAGCTGTTTGAAGAAATTGTGAGACTCCTGAGTTTTGTCTCACTTACAGACTGGTTGAAATTTATCTTGTTCAACAAATGGCTGCTCCAGAGTTTCTCTCTGCCACTGTTGGGGCTCCCTGCATTCATATACACAAGGGCTGAGAGCGAGAGTGAGCATTCTCTGAGGTGGGGCTGAGCATGATCTTCATGCAGCTTTAATACTATTCTAGACATTATAACATCCTTGGCCTCATATATACACATAGTATATGTACACTCATATATATTTTGTTTGTTTTGAGTCACACAGGCTATGCTCATGGCTTACTCCTGACTCTGCAGTCAGGAATGACTCTGAATCAGGGCACCATAAAGGATGCAGGGATAGAACCTGGGTCATCCCACATGCAAGGCAAGAGCCCTACCCACCATACTATCATTCCAGCGCCTTCATATTTTTAGTTCTACAAAGCACACCATAGATTCTTACTCTGGTTTTGTCAACTTCATTCTCATGTGCCTCTAATCAAAGAGTGCATAGCCTTGAGAGAGGAGAGGGTAATTGCAGGCAGGTAGACCACGTTTGCTGCATTACAATTTGAGTTCTGTGTGGCTGTATCATGATCACCACCAAAAATGTAGTTTCCACCCACACACAGCCATAAAGCTGATCCCCTAACACATTCCTTGCACACACCCAGACCCCAGCTTGGATGCCACAGTCTGTTCTCGGTATGCTGTATTGTTTTAAGCTCTAGATTCAGGCACACAGGGCTCTGTGCTCTTAGTGTATATTGGATTGTGTAAATAGATATGGCTGTCAGATGTAGTAGTCATTCTTTAACCACTTATTTTTGTGTACTCAGATAGGCTTGGGATCCATAAAGATGTGCCATTTTATTTCTGTTAAGCCTATTTAATTCACCTCTCTAGCTAGATTGGTTTCATATCATGGAAATGCTCGGTAGTGCCTTCATTTTCTAGAATTAAAAATACGGATACATTTCCCACTAAAAATAATCCCTTCCAGAGGCAAAATAGGTACTTATTTTTAAAATAGTTTTCAGTTGAGGTTTTATGTGCCCACTGAATCTCTTATTAAAAATCACTTGTCCTCAGTTCCCAGAAAAAAAGTGTATATGAGTATCTACATATATGAGTATACATGTGTACATGTGTATGACACAACAGTGTGGTTGGGGGCTCATTTTTATGTTACTGGGAGGCTCCTCCCAAGCAGTGTTGGGCTTTGGGGGCCACCCCAGTGACATTTGGCCATGCAGACCTAATTGTTCAGTTATCAGTGTAGTATGTGGTGCTGCTCAGACCCTACAGTGCTGGGGACCCCCAGAACTACCTTGCAGAGACTGACCCAGGGTATGTGCTGCCCCCCCATCCCCTAGAGCTTTGTTTCATTGTGCATCTTCATCATTGTTATAAATTTAAAATCACAATAAAAACTCTCCTATAATAACATCTATACATTTTTATTAAAGGTGGGGTGAAGCAATAGAACAGCAGGTAGGACACTGGCCTTGCACCCACTGGCCCAGGTTTGATTCCCAACATCCCGTTTGGTCTCAAGCACCATCAACATGATCCCTGAGTATAGAGCTGGAAGTAACACTGAGCACCTAGTGGGTTTGGGCCAAAGAGCAAAAACTTGAAAAGGTAATGTAGTCTGAGCTATTTATCCTTATCACAAACTACGTTATTTTTCATTTATTCTATTTCTCTTAAGGCTTTATGGAGAGAGGGATCCAGATTGCTCATGTAGTAGGTAACAGCCAACACTTGCCTTTGTGGTACTTCAAAGTTCTATGTCCAAGTCCCCTCACTCTAGGACCATCACTGTCTCCCTTCAGCAACCAGAAACCACCAAAACCACCACTTTTGGAGATGACAGTTTGTTTTTTATGATAGTTGTTGGTAGACTATCTCTCAGTCATGCTTGTCGGCAGCTGTCTCACTGTTAGATGGAGGTTACAGGTGAGAGAAGTCACTGAACACGTGGCTCTGACTGAGGTTACACCTGAGAGAGGTCATGCATGCATGGCTCTGACTAAGGTGACACGTGAGAGAAATTACTGCACATGTGGCTCTGACTGAGGTCGCATGGGAGAGGACACTGTGTTAGTGGCTCTGACTGAGGTTGCACAGGAGAAAGGTCACTTCTTGAGTGGCTCTGACTGAGGTCACACAGAGAGAGGTCACTACGTGGTGGCTCTAACTGAAGTCACACAGGAGAGTTCACTGCTTGCATGGTTCTGACTGAGGTTGCACAGGAGAGGTCACTGCGCACGTGGCTCTGACTGAGGTCTCACAGGAGAGAGGTCGTTGCGTGTGAGGCTCTGACTGACATCACAGGGAGAGTGGTCACTGTGTGAGTGCTTTGTGCTCTTTTCTCCTGTGTCTTTATCTGACTCATCAACATGGAGATGGGTTGGTGCTTTACATGGTTTATGGAAGCAGTCAGGGAAATTAATACCTATTACTGTCTATTTTGTGGTTAGGATGAAAATACACTGTGCTTTAAAGATGCAGGTATACAAAGGGCCTGTCCTAGGTGTCAAACACTTCACGAGAGCCCCGAGTGTACACATCTCATCTCAGGGGCCTGACTGAGTGCCCTGGGCGAGTTTCTCAGGGCAGATATGTGGGCGTAGGGCAGGTATGTGGACACAAGGCAGTTGTGTGGATGTGGGGCAGGTGTGCGGGCATTGGCAGGTGTGTGGGCATGCATGTGCCCATTGCTAGTGCTGGTGCCTGCTGTGGACCGAGGGATTCTGGTGACATGGAGACGGTCCTATTGGAGGGAATGCAGACTTCCCTACTGACGCTCACGTAAAGTGGTGTCTTAGAAACGGTGACTGCAGTACAATGGCACATAAGGCTCACTACTACTCGCTGACCAACAAGAGTTTCAGACCTTGTGTCAGATTTCTTCTGGTCATAAAACATCATTAAAGTAGCCCAAAACTCAACTATGGAAACTTTTGTAAGTCACTGTTCTTTGATTAAATAAAAACATATTTTAAAAATAATCATTAAAGTGAGAGAGAGAGAGAGAGAGAGAGAGAGAGAGAGACCAACGTTTCTAAATATTACCATTTCACTTATATTTACTCCTTGTTTAACCTGTGTGTTCAGAGCACTCGAGCCTGGGTCCAAACCCCTGGACCGGGGGTGCATTTGGAGGTTCCTAGAATCAGCTGCCACTTGAGGGTGAAACTTCTGAAGACAGAGTCGCAAATGCTCTGCTATCACTGACTCTGGATCCCAGGCAGAGGGGTTGATTGTTCCTAACTGACCCTTAGGAGAAGACACAGTGTCCTCTCCACTCACTCGGAGGCAACAGCCGCAGCTCCCCAGCGTGGAGCACGCCACAGCACACTGTGGTAGCTGTGTCTGGGCTGTCATTGGTGCCTGCCTGCCATTGTGACCTGCTACCTCTGCAGAACACCTCCTTCTCTCCCTCTCTGCGGTTGCAAGCCACCGTCTGCACTGACACTCCAGTGGGACCCTTCAGAGTTGGGGGCAAGAGCATGCCAGAGCAGAGCTGTGGAGTGCTTACCCTAATTCCCAGGGAGAAGAACAGCAATGCTGCCTCCAAGATGGTCCCACTCGGCATTTCAGCCCAGAGAGGACACACTCCACTGTATCCTCTGTATCCTGCGCTCTGTGAAAGGCTCCTACACTGCTCCCTTGCCCCGGGGCTTCAGCCCAGCCAGGGTGTTTCCAGGAGGGAGCATTTGAAACTGTCTTTGGTCCTGTGCTGGAGGCAGGAGCTCTGGGTTCGTGGAGCCCTGGGACAGTGTCAGGGTTGAGTTTCCATGCTTGAGCTGTGGGGGGTCTGTGCCCCGGAGTGCCTGGGGTTGCTGCTTCCTGACCCAGGCCCTGTGGCTGTTCTCTCCACAGCCTTCAGTTCAGCCAAGTGTGAGAAGCTGCAGAAGGAGAAAGAGGAGCTGGAGCTGCGCTTCGAGGAGGAGGTGCGGCAGTTGGGCTGGCAGCAGCAGGCCGAGCTGCAGGAGCTGGAGGAGCGGCTGCAGCTGCAGTTCCAGGCCGAGCTGGCGCGTCTCGGTGAGGAGCATGGGGCCCAGCTGCGGAGGCTCCGCGGGCAGCACCAGCGGCAGGTCAGTGCCAGGCTCCATGCAGGCCGTGTTGGCATCGGCCTGTCGTGTTCCACGGGGACTGGGGACAAGGTCACGCCCATACTCACCACCCACTTTGGCCCATACTCACCCCGCTGCATCCTTTTCCCTGCAGACACTCCATGGTCCCCACCTTTCCCGTGTTTCTCAGCAGGACCCTCCCTTTCACTAACTCCGTAGCTCCCACCACCACCACTAACACACTCTTCCTTGCCTCCCTCAATCCTCCTTTGGTTTTTCTCAGCTCTTATCAGGAACTTTATTATCACTTTTAAAGTGGTGCCTGTTATCCTCCATATGCTCCACCAGCTCGAGCACACACATACCTAGTCCATGAGCTTCCTAGGCTCTGTGTTTGCTTCTTCTCCATCCTAACAGCCCTTCCTGGGGCCTGGACAGATAGTGCAGCAGGTACGGCATTTGCTTTGCATGTGGCTGACCCAGGTTCTGTCCCACACACCTTATGTGGTCCCACAAGTTCCCAACAAGAATGATCCCTGAGCACAGAGCCAGGATTAAGCCCTGCGGACAGCCAGATGTAGTCCCCAAACAAAACCAATAACTCTTCCAGGGAGGGATGCTGTATTATCCCCATTCTATAGGTGAGAAAACCAAGGCCCAGAAGTTAGGGAACTCACCCATCTTGACAGCTGCTCCAGAGAGAACAGGGCTGAAGCAGGTCTGGTTCCCGAGTCCTTGCTCCTGAGCTTTGAATTAGAACCGTCTGCTATGTTCATGACTCAGCCTGGGGCTTGATGGTGCCTGCACAGAGCGAGCCCTTGGAGAAATAAATGCCTTGAGTCCTCCTTAGCCCAGCAGCCTTGCTAGATGGGGGTCGTGCTTCCAGGGAGTACCTGGAGAACGATTCCCATTACCAGCATGAAGGTGTTCACGCCGGACCCTCCCTGTTCTGGTTGCCCCACCTGAGCCCCATGCCACTTCCAGCAGCTCACTCTGCTTCCATGAGAACCAGCTCTGCGCTGCCTCACCTTCTTTCTAATCCCCTCAGGCTCTGACACCATCAAGGTCTGCTGACACACCCCTAGGAAAATCAGTCTGGAAGGGCACACTTGAAAGCTGGGGCTCCTGCCAAGCGGTCCTGCCTCAGCATCAAAGGCGCCTTCTCCCACCTGCTTCAGGTTAAGTGGCCTGGCCCCTACGGCCACAGATGTGAGACACCGACACAAAAGCAATTTCAGTTACCATCAAGGTTCTCTCACTGCTGTCAGCCCACATCAAATGATTCTGTTCAGGCTGGTCTGTGTCTGAGGACCCCAAACAAGCCTTAGGCTTGCATGATGTAGACTTAGAATCTGGGAAGCGGACCAAGTTAGGGTTCAAGTTACAGGTCACCGCTGCTGCCACCATTAAAGATGGAGCCTGTGGGCCTTCTTAGAGGCCTGCCAGCGGGTCATCATTGCTAATTATGAACACCGTGGCCAGCAACACACTCTGGCGCCAATATCTGGGTGCTCTGGGCCACTGGTGTAGAAATGGGTTGGGAAGATACCAAGGCACTGTGGAGATTTGGGGAGGGCAAGGGAATATATTTTGATGGGGTGCTGTGTATGGAAACCTCACACTGGGGTTACCACTCTGCATTGTGATGTCAGGAGCACCCCTGGGAGGTGGACCTGCCCCTAACCTTGACTCTAGAGTACAGGAGCCTTTCCGAGATGGCAAGACAAGGAACCCTTGATGCTTACACGGAGAAGGAATTCTGTCCATGACATGTGCATAGGAAAGGGACTCCATCTTTGGAAACTTGGAACTTCTGTTTTTGATCTTCTCCAAGACCTAAAGGCATTCCTTTGGAGTAGTCATTTGCTTAGGCAGAGTAGTACGGCTTTGCTGGTTCCATGGCCTCAGGGCTGGGGCCAGAGGATGATCAGGGACAAGAGCCACCAAAACTGTAATAAAGGGTGAGAAATACAGGTGGTGAATTTAGGAGTTGAGAGTTGATGCTTCCAGCCGTGAGGAGAGGGAAATCTGGGAGCACAGCGGCTGTTGAATGCTTTCCCTTGTAACCCTCTCTATAAGAAACCCCATGGTTTTGGGGCAGACAGATGATTTAGTCTATGCATTATTCAGCCCTTGATTCTTCTCCTGCTGACTGTCAGCTGTTATCCTGACCTCCATCTTCTCCAGCAGAGAGCATGAGGGCAAAAAATTGAGGAAGAAGACTAGAGATGAGCAGATTTCTGCATGAAATCAGTGTGTGTTTAGTTCAGGGAAGACTTTGGTGTGGCTGTAGAGGAGAGTTGGATGTTCCCACGCCTTCCATGGTATTCAGGGCTCGCCTCATAAGCAATGACATCTGTGTCATTGTGGTACTTAAACATTCAGTTCACTGGATCCCTGCAGTGTATCAAGAGTGCCCAGAGAGAGGCTGCTTTGTTCCGGCAGGGTTTTCTGGCTTCCAGCTGGGAACTCACTTGCTAAGACCATCAAACCTGTGACTATATGGCAGCATCTCCCATGAATAGCCCAGCCACCTCCCTCCCCTCAGGCCAGAGACAAACTGTCAAAGACACTCCTGGGAGTCCCAAAGGGAACATTGCACTAAATTTTCTTCCTCGAGTTCAGCCCATACTCAGAGTCAGAAGCACTCAAGGAAGCAGAATTACTAGGTTGGGCCTTGGGTCATTGAAAGCTCCCCAGAGCCTTGGCCTGGGGGGTGTCCCTGAGAGCTGCAGGCCCTGTTCTTGTCTTCTAGTCTCCCTGAATAGCCAGTGGAAGATGGGAGGGATGGCATTTCCTGACTTCCAGTCATACTACAATGCTCAAGTAATAGGGACTGTGTGGAGGGGCCAGAGTGATAGTTTAGCGGGTAGGGTGTTTGCCTTGCATGTAGCTGACACGAATTCAATCCTCAGCATCCCATACGGCCCCCCAAGTGCCACCAGGGAGTGATTCCTGAGCACAGAGCCAGGTGTAACCCCTGAGTATTGCCGGGTGTGTCCTCAAAAGAAAAGAATATACAAATAAAATATGCATGGAACTGGTATAAAAATAGACTGATGGATAATCAGGTCAGAACTGAAAGTTCTGACGCACATCTTCAGGTGTACAGATAATAAATCTAACTCTGATAAAGGGCCTATGTATGTGAAGTGGAGCAAGGAAATTTTTTTTCCAAAAAAATGGTGCTGGGCAAACTGTAAAAAGCATTTTATTCTGAAAGACATGGGAAATGCCAAAGCCTCTTGTCATTGGATCACTGCCTTATGCACTCAGGGCACATAGGGAGTCTGGCAGGTCAGTTAGGGAGCCTAGCGGTTCTGGTAGTAAGCCTGGTGGAGCAGGTAGGGAGCCCAGTGAGGGGTGTGTAGTGAGCCCAGCAAGTTAGGAAGGGAGCCCGGTGGGTCAAGTAGGGTGGCTGACAGGTTAGGTAGGGTGGCCGACAGGTCATGTAGGGAGTCCAGAGGGGAGGTGTGGAGCACTGCAGGCCAGTTAGGGAGTCCAGAAAGTGAGGTAGGGAGCCCCAGGGTCAGGCCAGGAGCACACAGATGATGTCAGGAGTCCAGTGGTTGAGGTAAGGGCCCCAGCAGGTGAGGTATGGAGCCCATTTGTTCAGTTAGGAAGCATGGCAGTTTTGAAAGGGAGAAATGGAGGGAGGCATCTCCCAGGGCACTGGCTCAGTGCTGCCTTGGATTTAGTGAACTTCACTGAATGCAGAAAACTCTCGGGGCCCCAGAGTCTCCTCCAAGGACTGAAGGTGGCAGGGAACAGAATTCCTGCAGACTGTCTCTGAGGGTGGATCCTGTTCCAGAAAGAAGCCAGGAGTCTGGGAAGGAGCAGTTCTGGAGGTAAACTCTGTGATGGGGAGGAGGGTCGGCCTTGGACCCCATCCCTTTCCCAGATGTATAGAAACCCGGGTAGAGTGATGGTACAGTGCAAATTGCCTTGCACACAGTCAACCAGGTTCAATCCTGGTACCACAAAAGTCCTCCCAGGAGTGATCCCTGAACACAGAGACAGGAGTAAGCCCCGAGTACTGCCAGGTATAGCCCCAAAATAACCCCCCAAAAACAGAGAAATTAGCTAAAAGTAAGGATTGTTGTGCCCAATCTGGGCTTGTTGACTGTCTTTGCAGTTGCCTCAGACTTAGGGATTCATGTTTTACTCATAAAGGTGCCCCAAGACACTGTGCTCACCACCTCCCATCTGTCGGTCCTCATGTGTTGACATAGCATTCAATCGCCACAAACTCAGACTCAGTAAACAAGAGTAATCTAGCCACAGACACAATGGCAGGTTACCATCCAGACAGAACTTCCGGAGCCCTTCTGCTGCTAGGTTTACGCATCCGTGATTCACCAAGAATCAGTTCATTGGGGAGCTGCAGTCAGATCGAGGGCCCTGATTGCTGCCTCATGAATGATGGCCACAGCCTGCAACCTCCTGCTGCCTCACAAACAACAGCCACAGTTCACAGCCGCCTGAAGTCTCATGAACAACAGCCACAGCCCTCAGCCACTTGCCTCACGAACAACCACAGCCCACAGCTGCCTGAAAGAAAACAATGACATTCCCATTATCTTTCCCAGTGATTTATTTTCCTAAAGACTAAAAGACTTTCAACAAGGATTCCATCCAACCCTCCTCCAACTAGGAATCACTTGTATCACTTGTCTTCCCATTGTTCATGGATTTGCTCAAGAGAGCACCAATAACATCTCCATACATCCTGTTGCTCCTGTCGCATGCTAGTGTAGCCCAAGGGCATCTGCTCCCTCAGGAGCACAAAGAGCCTCAAATCATTCAGTCAGATCATGGGAATGAGGTCTATAATTGTTATTGGTTTACAACCAGTAAAACAAAAGTCCAGGTCCAGATGGATTGATTAGTGAGTTCTTCCAAACCTTTTAAAGAGGACCTATTGCCAGTCCTTTTCAAGCTTTTCCAGGAAACTGAAGAAACAGAAACACTCCCAAACAGCTTCTGTGAGGCACATTTCACCATTCTACCCAAAGCAGACAGAAACATCACCAAAAATAACCATATGCAAGTCAATCAACCTAATACACCATGTAAATAAAAGAAAAAATATAAACCATAAGATACTATCAGTAGATGCAGAGAACTCATTTAACAAGATCCAGCAACTGTTTATGATAAAAACTTGCCACAAAACGGGAGTTGAAGGAACTTTCCTCAAAACAGTCAAAGCCATCTACCACAAGCATACAGACAGCATTACTCTCAATGGGGAAAAAACCAAAAGCCTTCCCCCTAAGATCAGGGACAAGACAAGGTTGCGCACTCTCACCATTTCTATTCAGTCTAGTACAAGAAGTATTTGCCATAGCAATCAGGGAAGAAAAAATATATTAAGGGCATCCAGATAGGAAAGGAAGAAGTCAAGCCATATGCAAGGCAAATGCCCTACCTGCTGGACTATCACTCAGGCCCCTTCTTTTATTTACTCCTGGCTCTGCACTCAGGAATCACTCCTGGCGGCGCTCAGGGGACCATATGGGATGCCGGGATCAAACCCTGGCCAAGTGCAAGGCAACGCCCTACCCGCTGGGCTATCGCTCCGGCCCCTCTTCTTTTATTTCTTGAAGTAGCATTTTTCTAGTTTGCTTTGCACAGGTTCTTTATATCCTTAGTTAAGCTGATTTCAAGGTATTTGGTTTTCTGAGGCACAGTTGTAAATGTGATTTAAAAAAATTCCATGTCTTCTCTTTCATTATTTGCATATAGGAAAGCCATGGACTTTTGAGTGTTAATTTTGTAGCCTGACATTCTACCATACAGACCTATTACTTCTAAGACTTTTAGAGTTCTTTAAGTATAGTACCATATCATCTGCCCCCCACCTCTGTGCTCAAGGTTAGCTTCTGTCATGCCCAGCAGACCATGAGGATCTAGAATCTAACCATGTATCCCATATGCGAAAGCATGCATTTATGTACTCAGCCTCTCCCTCTCTCTCTCTCTCTTTCTCTCGCTCTCTCTTCATATAAATCTGCTGCTCAAAGAAGACCTGGGTTCATTTTCTGGTTTAATGTTTTTTCAGAAGCCAGGTTTTAACATGTTAGTAATTGATGAAATGAATTTAGTGCTTTATAGGTGACATTTTAAAAAAGCAATAAAATGTTTTCAGCCAGATTATTGTAGGTGACAAAGGAAAGTATTATTTTCTGTACCCTTGCTTCTGAGTAAGCGTGCGTATGTGCACCCCAGGCTGCTGTTCGTGGTGCTTGTCTCAGGTTCACCTGCAGACACGTCAGCACTCCGGGCTACAGTGCTGCAGTCAAGGGAAGAGGATATTGGAATCTCTCTGGCTACTCACACATTGGAAGTTAAAACTGCAGCCAGCACAGCAGTAACCAAGGATTTCGGGAGGGATGAGCAGAGTCCTGGAACAGGTGGGGCTCGGGACTGTGGGGGGTCAGAGTCCTCTGTGGGAGTCTGCTCTGCAAATGCACCTTCACCCCAAAACAGTGACTCTTCCTTCCCACACCCAGTTGCGTGTGACCTGGGGGGGTCAAGATTACTCTGTGGCACCAGGTTCAGGGTCAGGAAGCAGGTGTAGATGCGCCCACACATCAGCATCCTGCTTGGGTTGCGGTAGTTGAAGGCACTAGTTGCCTGGTCACTTGGCAGAGTGTTGGCGGAAACCTCACCTTTGAAGTCAGATCACCCAAGGTGATCTGACTGAGCTCTGCCATTTGCTGGGCCTTGGGCAAAGCGTTTCCAAATCTCTGAGACTTTATGTTCCTCCTCTATGAAATGGGCATTAAATATAGCCTTCATGTTTCTGTGAGGATAAAAGTGGGACTCAGTAAACTCAGTTACATCATTTCCCTGCGTTCTATAGTGCCTGCTGCTGACAATGGCACGGTTTTGGGAGGGAGGCCTCTTCCACTCATCCTCCTTGCCCTGTGATAGAAACTGCACAGTCCTGTAGGGGAGACCCCTTCCCTCCTCATCCTCCTTGCCTTGGATAGAAGGATACAAGAGGAGGGAACAAAGGCAGCCATGGGACTGCCAGACCTGGGACAGGAAAGAGGTGGCTGGGCTGCCTGGTCCCCTGGGAACTCTCTGCCTCACGGGGGAAGGGGTGAGGGTCCTGCCACATGTCCCTGGTCCCCACCTCACCAGCACAGCTCTTGGCTGCCATCGGGCTCAGTGGCTTCTCAGCATTCGGGTCCACTGCCCTCTCCTCTGCTCGCTGAACAGGAAGGATGCAGCTGACCCTACACTCTGTAACCCCTGTGACTATCCCCAGGTAGAAGACATCACTGGCAGTCATGAGGCCGCACTCCTCGACATGGAGAACAGCCACACGGTCGCTGTCACCATCCTGCAGAATGACCATGACCACAAAGTCCAAGGTAGCCGCCAGCGCTGGTGTGTGTGTGTGTGTGTGTGTGTGTGTGAGTGTGAATGTATGTGAGTGAGTATGTATGTGTGTATGTTAGTGTGCGTGAGTGTATGTGAGTGTATGTGTATGAGGTGTGTGTATGTGTGTGAGTGTATGTGAGTGTGTGAGCATGTGTGTATGTGAGTGTGTTTGTGAGTGTGTGAGTGTAAGTGTGTGTGTGTGCACGCGTGTGTTGGGGGTGGGGGTCTTGCCAGACACCCCTGCCCTGCCCTGCTTCAGCAGCACGAAGCTGTGCTGTCTCCTCCCTCCTGTCCCCACTTTCATTTCCTTTCCCGTGTGGTTTGTGTGCGGGCTCTTGGGGGAAGAGGAATTAGAAATGTGGGATCAGAAAACTCTTTCCTCATGCAGTTTTTCCCCATCTTGCCTGGATATTAGAGTCCACGGCAGGGAGGCCGGGGATTCTGGAACAGGAAACAAGTGGCACCCAAGTTTCTGGGAGCTGATCTGGTATGGTAAGGCCCAAAGGCACCAAAAGATTTGAAAAAAAATTTTTTTTTTTACTTTTTTGGATCACACCTAGCTCAGGCGGTCCTCAGGGGACCATGTGGGATGCCAGGGATTGAACCCGGGTTAGCAGCATGCAAGGCAAATGCCCTCCCCACTGTGTGGTCGCTCTGGTCCCAAGGTTTGAAGACTCTTGAGGAATTCAAATGGGTGAATAGGCTCACAGCCTACTCTGAGGGGTTCGGGTGACTAAACTTGACAGTCTACTGTGCGGGATTCTAATGGGTGACTGAGCTTTACAACCTGCTCTGAGGGGTGCTAATCGGTGACTGAGCTTCTCAGACTACTCTGAGGGATTCTAATCGTTGACTGAGCTTCACAGCCTACTCTTGGGTATAGAATCCTTGATTACATTTTGGGACAACTTAAAAATTAACTGACACCCTTGCTTGGTGTTCTCTGGACCTTAGCGGCACTGGACGGTCCTGAACGGCTGTAGGTCTCTTCCTTGCTTCCACAGAACATGTTCACAGTGGGCTGAATTTATACATTCTGTAACTTTGAATTCTCTTTGGATACCCAGGTCTAGTGTGGGTTAAAATAGCAATGGCCACATTAACAAGTGCTACCAAGACTTTGACTTTGTTAAACCTTTTTATACTGTAGCACTTGTTTTCATTCTTATATACTATTTATTTTTCTGTTTTACTTTTTATTCCCAGTCAGGTGTTTGTTAGAATGAAGACAAGGAAAGTTAAATATTGGTTTTAAAAATTACTTTAATTTGAGAATTAACATGGGTTTATAAAATTAACCACCATTGTAAACCACAGAGTCTAATGTGAGGCAATGAAGATTCATGAGCCCCAACCCATGAATAGAGTAGCAGATGGGAGAGTCTTTTCCTGCACAGAGCCTAGGTCACTCATGTACTAATACGACATCTCCAGCTTTGAGCACCATTTCTACCCTTGGGTGCACATTAGAACCACCTGCATTTTTTGAGAACCACCAAGAACCAAGAGCCACCAAGATCCTGTTGCAGATTTAATTGCTCTAGGGTTCAAGCCAGGCATCAGATTGTCAAAGCTCCCCAGGGGATTCTAATATACAGCTATTAAGAGTTATCAATCATTGGGACTGGTGAGATAGTATAGTTTACCTTAGATGAGGCTGATCTGGGTTCAGTTTCCAACATCCTCCATGGGCCCCTGAGTCCCACCAGGAGTGATCCCTGAGTGCAGAACCAGGAGAAAGCCCTGAGTACTGCTGGGTGTGGCAAAACAAAAACATTGCCAGTTGTTGTCCTAGAGCACAGAATCAAGTGTGATACAAGGTGCCAAGACCTTAAAATAAATGAGTTGATTCTGGGTACGTAAGTATTAGCCATGGTTTATAGCTTCCACAATAGATCCTGACTTTCCTTTTCTCTTGGGGTCCCTTGAAAATAGCATAATGCTTCCTTCTGTCTACAGTAAAATGGCCTCAGAAAAGGCATGGTGGTCCGAGATAGCACCATGAACCATAGTGTGGCTTTTCCCTGTAAACCAATCTGGTGGCATTGTTCTGACCAACAAAGATGCCATAACTAGGGCCTCTGAATCAGATATTCGGTGCAGGGAATGTCCACATTTGTAATGGTAACTTGAAAGTTCATTATTACAAACAGTCTGATGCTCTCAGTGACTTCTTTAATTGATCATTAGACAGAGGCAGGTAGACCAGAAGACCATGTTGTTTCATGTCCGCAAAATGAGTACAAATGTGGTTTTTCTTCCTTTAAATGTAAACTTCTTCTCTAACAAGTGGGTTTCTTAGAGGTCTTCGTCATCATTAGTTAAAAGATTTGGGTCCATAGAAACCACAGCAATTTTCCTAATTGCAGCTCCTACAGCCCCATGATAACTGCTCGCCTCCAGCACCATCCCGCTCTCAGTAAATGATCCGGGATGATTAATGAGACCTTTCCTTCATTCAGCTGAAACCTGAAAACAAATTGCTTAGCCAGAATGAAGTGGGCTTTACCCAGCTAATAAGACTGTCCCATCTGGGGAAAATAGAGTTCATTTGCTTAATAACTCTTACATGACATCTTTCTGCCAAACTTGCAGATTATCACTGGGATGACACTTTCCAAGGATTAGAATAGTTCCAAACTCTTCAAGAGGAACCAACCCAATTAGTCCTTACTTTTTTCTTGGCGTTTTTACACAGAATCTTGCTCTTAGCAAATCCTGTAGATCTTTAGTTTTCCAAATGCCACCCTGTGGCCTGTGGCCTGGCAGACACAGCACAGTAGCAGTTACCTACCCACTCCTAAGCAAACCCGGTAGCAAGATGTTTTCTCACAGCTTCCCAACTCCTGGAAAACTTCCTTCCCCCCTAAATTTGGATTGATTCATAGTAGGAAGTGAGTGGTCCTGAGAGCAGGAAAAATGTGGAGGTTTAACATGGATTGCTCAATTGTTTCACCATCAGGAAAGGTTGGAGAATCAGGAAGTACCATGAATGGAGAGTGTGACTTGGTGAGAGACAGACAGCACGAAGGGCGCTTGCCTTATATGCAGCCAACCCAGGTTTGATCCTCGGCATCCCATATGGTCCTCAAGCCCGCCAGGAGTGATCCCTTAGTGCAGAGGCAAGATAAACCCCCTGAGCACCGCTGGGTGTGCCCAAAACCAAAAGCAATGAAAGTGGTAGAGCAGTGTACGTCTGTGTGTGTGCCTGGGCGCTGCTCCCTCATTGCTCGTCCCTCCTTCCCTTCTCCTGTTCTCCTGTCCTGTTCTCTTTCTCTCCCATCTGTGTCATACCACAGACCATTTCTATCTGCTGAGGAAGCTTCTCCAGGTCCTCTCCTATCTACTAATGACCCTTAGTTACCTCAGTTCCTTGTCTGACACAGGGTCTGGTGTGATCCTTTCTGACCTCTTAACCATATGCTGTCATCTCTCCAGAGCTGATGTCTACCCACGAGCTTGAAAAGAAAGAACTGGAAGAAAGTTTTGAAAAGCTACGGTTGTCATTACAGGTTACTATTTCATTATTGACCTTTGAAGCGAGGTGTCTGGCTCCCACTCCACCCTAGGTCCTCCATTAAGTACTGAATTCAGAGGCAAACAAGGCGCACTCCCTGACCTTAGGCAAAATGCTTAAGGTCAGCATATTGACCATCTGCTCAGAGCCTGAGGGAATAGTGACACATAACCCCACAGGTGAGTAACACAGCTCACAGGAACATCATAGGAGTTCCAAGGACTTGTCCTACCAGCCTCGCCAGAGGGAAACAGCTATGCATGAGGAGAGGGGAAATGAGGGTCTCAGAGAGATTTCTCAGCAGAGGGGATGGTGGAAGAACTATGAAAGACATAAATAACAGGTGATGATTGGAAACTGTTAAGGGGCTTGACGTGCCTCCTACCGGGTGCAGTGAAAGCACTTTCTCTGCCTCTCACTGCAGACCTACAGGCCTGGAGTTCTAGTGTTTTCAGAGAACTGCCTGATCAGGGGTCAGTGAAAGTTCTGTGCCTCTCCCTTTGCTTCCCAGAGACCCAGACCAGCTACTCTGTGAAGCCACAGCCCTGCCAGGAACAACCTGGGAAGTGAAGTCAGTGGCACTGTGGCACTGGGTCATCTTGCCAATTCTTTATAAATATCGAATATATACACATATTACGCATCACCACTTGCGATCAGTGTAAGGTGACAGAAGCTATAACAAAGCTGACTGTGCGATGAGCATATCACAGAGCTACCTGCAGAGGACAGGATTCAGACCCTGGGCACAGACACTCTGTGCTGTCCAGACTGGGGAACTGGCTAATGCCAGTGCACTGACTTCATCCACCCAGTGGCCCCTGTGGCCCTCTTTGTGGCTTGTCCTGGGCAGATGACTTCCAACTATCCTTCCTGGGTACACAGCATCTCACTCCATAGTAGCACTGTGCTTGGGGAACACAAAGAGGGGCCAAAAGACAGCACAGGGGTTGAGGCCTTTGCTGCCAAGAAAATGGAAAGCAGCAATAGATAAGGTGGGTGGTTTCCATCCTGTGTCTTAAATAAACAAAATCCCTTCTGATCCCAAACTAAACAAAGAGAGTTTTGTTTCAGCCCCAACTGTCCACTCTACTGCAGGCTTGCGTTTGAGCCATGAGAGTGGGTAGTCAAAGTTGCTCAGAGGTGCAGGAGGGTGTAATGGCTCCAGCCAGTCTTCTTGGGCTCCTGGGAGCTGGAGGAATAGGTTTGGTGATAATAGATTTGAGCTTTGGACTTAAATCCCAATATACCACCTCTTATGGCTTGGATGTCTTAGTTACACAGCTTTGTGGCCTTACTGTGCTTGGGTGTAAAATGGGCTAAAACAGAACTTTCCCCAAGGTTCTGTTTCCCCAACATCAGAGAAGGAATGTTGTGAGGAGTGTTGCAGTAGGGGGGCTCCTGGTAAGGGCTTTATGTCGCAGCTGCTGCTACTATAATGCTTTCAAGCACTCTATGCTTATCACCTTCACTGCCATTGGTTCACTCCCGAGTAGCCCATTTGGGGCCTGGACATTCACCAGCTGCGTCTTTGTGCCTTTCAGCCTAACATCCAAGAGCACCCCTGGTCTAAAGCAGTCTCTGTGTTAGAAAAACCAGAGTTTGGTATCTTAGATCCATCCTCTATCATCTTGGCCTGATAAGTTTCTCAATACTTGGTATTTGATGGAAGAAGAGACGCTTAAAGAGAATGAGGTCCTGAGGAGACTTGGAGTGGAAGCTCATAGTGACGGTCATTTCTCTGTCATGCTCTGGTATGGGGTGGGGTTGGAGTGCTGGATCCCATCTGGGTTGCGCTGGGCTTTGATTTTCGTTTGCCAGTTCACAGACCTACATGCACCCACTCACCCTTCGCTGTCCTAAGGCACCAGCATCTGTACTTAGCTCTGTGCTTCCTGGCACTGCAGGGGTCTTGAATTCTTAGGCATGAGATTGGAATGACTGGGCAAGGCAGGCTGGGGGTGCAACCTAGTGAGGCTTCTGAGGTTGGTTTGCAGGACAGGCTCCAATGCCGGCATGCAGACAGCAGGCTAGTGGCACTCTGTACCTTGCTGGGTCACGGTGGAGAATTTCCTCAGTTACTAGACCTGCCTCCAGTATTAAGTGGCATGAGGCTATTTGCTTGTCATGAAAGTTCACAGGAAGATCCTAGTTCCTGGATTTTAATGTTCACAGAAAGCGGGGCATTGGATGAAGAACTTTGTTTATATTATTATTATTATTATTATTATTATTATTATCATTATTATTTTATTATACCACTGTGAGATATACAATTACAAAGATGTTCATGTTTGGGTTTCAGTCATATAGTGTTCCAGCACCCATCCCTCCACCAGTGCCCATTTCCCACCACCAGTGTCCATAATTTCATCCCCCTTCCCCCCAACCTGCCTCTATAGTAGGTTCTTTATTTCTTTTCTCTCTCTCTCTCTCTTTATCTCTTTTCTCTCTTCTCTCTGTCTCTCTCTTCCTTCTCTTACACATTGTGGCTTGCAATACATACATTTAGAGGTTATGTATTTCCATTTGCCTATATTCAATGCTAAGTTCTAGGCTGGTATTATCATTTCCAATAATTATTAGCACACTGTTTCCTTCTCTGTCTTACCTAACCTCTGACTTCCACACACTTGCGGCTAGTTCCACCTATTGACAAGACCAGACCTCCTAATCCATGTTTTGCCTGTGGCCTTGGATATTGGTATCATTACATATATATATATATCATTATATATATATATATATATATCACTTGATCACTTGAATCCCGTTATTCATCGATTTGCTTGAGCGGGTGCCAGTAACATTGGACCCTATCACGTGCCAATGTAGCCCAATGGTATCTGGTTGATTCAGGAATATGAAGAGCCTCAAACCGTTCCTTCAGGGTCTTTACAAGGAAGTCTGACCATCTTGTAGGTGGGCGGCCACGTGATCTTTTGACATCCCGTGGGATCCAGTCGGTAATGGCTCTAGTCCAGCAGTTGTCTCCAAATCGCATTACATGTCCAGCCCATCTGATTTTCGATGCCTTGGCAAGCGAGACAGCGTCCCTGTATATATATAATATAAATTTATTTATATATATCATTATATATATAAATCATTATATATATTCACACACATACATATATATCACTCAAATAAATGCAGTCATTCTATATCTGTCTTTTTTCCTTCTGGCTAATTTCACTGCCTGATCCTCTCCATGTCTATCCATTTATAGACACATTTCATAACTTCGTTTTCCTAACAGCTGCATAGTATTCCATTGTGTAGATGTACCAAAGTTCTTTTGGGTGAAGAACTTTGGAATGATGGCACAGATCAAGACAGGTGCTGCCATTCACTCTGCTTGCTGCCAGGGGCAGACAGTTGCAGATGTATAGTTGCGGGTGTCCTTTACTTACTGGCGGGGAGCAGTCCAGGAGCAGGTCCATTGAGAGCATCCTTTACACGTTAGCAGGGACCAGCATCTGCCCTCCTGGGTCTTCTTAGACTTGTCTCCACTACTTCAGCCTCCACACAGGGTCGTGCTGGCGGTTAGAGATGCAGCCAGCAGGGAAGCAGGTAAAGGAGGACCATACACTCAGTTCCCACAGGGACGTGCTTCCGGTCCCACAGACTCAGCTCCCACAGGGACGTGCTGTCCAGTGTCACAGACTCAGCTCCCACAGGGATGTGCTGTCCAGTGCCACAGACTCAGCCTCCACAGAGATGTGCTGTCCAGTGTCACAGACTCAGCTCCCACAGGGACGTGCTGTCCAGTGCCACAGACTCAGCTCCCACAGGGACGTGCTGTCCAGTGCCACAGACTCAGCTCCCACAGGGACGTGCTGTCCAGTGCCACAGACTCAGCTCCCACAGGGACGTGCTGTCCAGCATCACAGACTCAGCTCCCACAGGGACGTGCTGTCCAGTGTCACAGACTCAGCTCCCACAGGGATGTGCTGTCCAGTGCCACAGACTCAGCCTCCACAGAGATGTGCTGTCCAGTGTCACAGACTCAGCTCCCACAGGGACGTGTTGTCTGGTCCCACAACCCAAAGGTCAGACAAGTCTGTGTCCTGGGAGTGAGGCAGCTGAGGGGAGCTGGGCGAGTGGACAGTACCAGCTGGAGACTGGAATGTGAGTGGGCTGGGGGGGGAGAGAGGCTAATGGCCACTCACACAGTGGGCAGCAGGGTCTGACTTCACAGAGGCTGTTCGGGGACTCGGATTTGGACTTTTTTGTTTTATTTTGTTTGGTTTTAGTTTCTGTTTATTTGCTTAGCACCAGGCAGTGCTCAGGGGACCATATGGGGTGCCAGGACCAAACCCGGGTTGGCCACCTACAGGGTGCTTCCTATCTGCTGCGCTATCTCTTGGCCCCGGATTTGTACTTTTAAAGCACCTCTCCACTCTCATTTCAATTTGAAGGCTAAAGAGTTAGAATAGAGGTGTGGGCTGGACCTAAAGGAGAGTGATCAGAAGCCTTTGTGCGGACATAAGGAGATGGACTCGGCAGGATTTAAACAAGGGCACCCAGCACTGGACACCCAGCACCCTGATACTGTCACCTCATGTGGAGATGGACACATGCACACCGTGTCTGTCTTCTCATGTGGAGATGGACACATGCACACAGTGTATGTCACCTCTTGCTTAGATGGATGGGCATGCACTCACAGTGTCTGTCACCTCATATGGAAAGGACATGCGCACACAGTGTCTGTCACCTCATGCGGAGATGGATGGACACGCGCACACAGTGTCTGTCACCTCATGCAGAGATGGATGGACATGCGCTCACAGTGTCTGTCACCTCATGCGGAGATGGGATGGACATGCGCTCACAGTGTCTGTCACCTCATGTGCAGCTGGACACGCACACAGTGTCTGTCACCTCATGTGCAGACTCTCAGCTGTGGGTCCTTCTGTGTTTCGTCTGGACAAGGGCCCAGGACCAAAACTGGGGGTGGTGGGCAACTCTCCCTCCACCATGTACAGCAGGATGTCTGGCTGCCCCCAGACACCCTCTCTGTGGGTCCCCATAGCAGGGTAGATCCAAGTCGTGTGTGGTGGGACTGGGTGAGAACCCTGGGGTGTACAATGGCAGGGTGCAGGGGGCCAGTGGGCAAGCAGCAGGAAACAGGACCCCAGGGAGGGTCGAGCCTTCACAGGGCAGGGCGGGGGTGGGAGGGGGCAGTGGGACTCCCGATGTCAGCACAGCTGGAGCTGGGCTTCTCGGGGGTCACTTGCAGGACCAAGTGGACACGCTGACCTTCCAGAGCGAGTGTCTGCGGGACCGAGCCAGGCGCTCGAGGAGGCTCTGCGGGAAGAACACAGAGGAGCAGCTGGAGGTGCCCTGCCTTCCCGCACCCAAACCCGCACCCAGAAACTCCCTGCTTCCCGCACCCACACCTGAACCCCAGGAACTCCCTGCCTTCCTGCACCAGACCCACACCCGGGAACTCCACCTCAGGAAGCTGGGCACCCCCAAACATGCCTTCATACTGATCCGCCAGCTACAGCTGGTCAGGGCCACTGGCTTTCCCCACAGCCCACGGGTCTCCTGTGAGGGACAGCTAGGGCTTCTTCATCTCTCTGTCATGCGCCACCTTCCAGCTGCTGTCCCAGCCCTATCACCTGCCCAGGCAGCCAGGAGTGACAGCCCCTGAAGCTCTGATTTGTGGGTGGGTGCTGGGGGTTTATCCAGAAAAGCTGGTGGTGTCCTTCTCTCTGAGACAGGACAGATAAGATGCAAGATGTCCAGGGACATTTGAGCGGTACATGAGTAAAATTGAGCCTTAGGGTGCCCCGTGACTGTTAGACAAAAAAGAAACCATTACGACGAAATTCAGACATAACCAAAGGCTGTCGGTTTGATGTTGGTGTGATACCTGGCACCTTGCTCTAACAGGTCTAGAAACACCTTTTCTCTTCAATAAACAGACTTGTTCCCTAGATGTGGTGTCGGGTGGGGGTGTCACGTGGTCACAGGTGAGGCCTGTCATTCCTATTTAAACAGGGTGTCTGGGGGAATGTGAAGACCTGAGTAGAAATGGCTTTTATCCATGAGTTCTATTTGACCTGGACTGGAGATACAGGAACATCCAAGCACCCAGATGCTGCAATGGGTCTAGACCCTGCTTCCTTCCCCCAGACATTCCCGGGAGGTACTGGGGAAGGCTGATCTCTCTCTGTCTTTCTCTGTCTCTCTGTCTCTCTCTCTCCCTCTCCATCTCTCTCTCTCTCCATCTCTCTCCATTTTTCCTTCTCTCTGCTCTCCCTCCTCCATTCCTCTCCCTCTTCCTTCTCTTTCTCTTTCCTTTTCTATCCTTCTCAACCTCCTCTGTTCACTGTTTCTCTCCCTCTTCCTCCCTCCCTATTTCCTTCTCTGCTCTCTGCCCTCCATCCCTCTTTCTCTCTCATTTCCCTCCCCAAGTCCCATTATAGTACTTAGTGGCAGGTTTTAGAGCTAAATTTTGACCAGGGAGCTGACTGAAAGGGCTAGAGTATGTGCCAATATCAAGAACATTGGTCTAACTCCCCAACACCACACAGTCCCCGAACACCAGGAGTGCCCCCACCCAAGCAAATGAAACAAGAGAAAGCGAAGTAGAGTAGAAGGACTCAGTGGCACTGATAGGCCCTGTACTGGCTCCATGTTCTCACCCCACAGATTGCGTTGGCGCCCCTATCAGCACTTGGAAGAAGACATGAAGAGTCTGAAGCAGGTGTTAGAGATGAAGAATCAACAAATACACCAACAAGAAAAGAGAATTATCGAGCTGGAAAAGCTGGTGAGCCCATTAGTTGGTGGGTAGAGCTCCACTGACTTTCGTGTCCTATCCACATCCTACCTTAGAGAGGCACGCCACCTACTGGGGCTCAAAAAAATCCCAGAGCTGATGGGAACTAGAGAGACAGTACAACAGCTAAGGCGATTGCCTTGTTCATGGTTTACCCAGGTACAATCCCCAGCACATCGTATGTTCCCTGAGCAGCCCCAGGAGTGATCCCTGAGTGCAGAACCAGGGAAGAACCCTGAGCATTGCCGGGTATAGCCCCCAAACACAAAAACAAATCACAAAAACAAGAAAAGTTCGTAGCTGAGGCTGGAAAGCTACTTCTCTGGAAGCCAGGTGTTCTCAACAGGAATCTGAGACACTTCACTGGGGAGCGCAGACCTGGTGACCGCTGCCCACAGGGCTCTGTGCCCTGCTCCTCCTCCCCAACTGTGTTAGGGTCTGGATCCTGCTCCCTGTCCCTGAGTGGATGTGTGATTAGTGAAGCATGGCCGAGCAGGCTGCAGGGCTCAGGGGCTCCCAAAAAGATATTGGAGTTCAGCAGGGTCCCATGGTGTATGGACAAATGGCATCCAAGAGCGAAACTTGATGGTCAGGTTCCACACTTTATCCAAGTCAAGTCTGCTCTTTTTAGTCCTCCCAAAAGGTTGTGGGTTGGGAAAAGCAAGCGATAAAGGGACCTTGATACAGAAACACTGAGAAGGTGTAAAAAGACCCTCCTAGGTGGGAGTGATAGCACAGCAGGTAAAGCATTTGCCTTGCACACAGCCAACCAAGAATTGATCCCTGGTATCCCACATGGTCCTCTGAGCACCGCCAGAAGTAATTCTTGAGAGCATAGCCAGGAGTAACCCCTGAGCATCACCAGTGTGACCCCCCCAAAAAAGCAAAAAAAATGCCCCTCCTTCCCCAGTCAATCTACCTGGGGCCTTCCCACCCCCCAAGATAGAAACCTTCTGGGACTATGGACCTGCTCAGGATAGAGGCAGAATCCTGGCTTGTTGCTTTCTCCTTTCCTTAGCTGGTGAGCAATCATCTTAAAATATTTCTAGTCATTTTGTATAAATAAAGTAAGAGATACAGACATTGGGGCTGGAGCAATAGCAGAGAGGGTATGAATGCTTTGGGAATGAGGTCCATTATTGTCACTGTTTTTGGCATATCTACTACACCACAGGTAGCTTGCCAGACTCTGCCATGCCCAGGGAGCCCTAGGGCAGCTTAACTACCTTTGAAGGCCATGTCAGAGACAATCGGAGAATATTCAACATAGAAAATGTTAAAGGTCGGGACAATAGTACAGTGGTTATCGCTTTCGCCTTTCATAAAACCAATCCCAGGTGGATTCACAGCACCACACGTAGCCCGTCAAATCCCCAGAGGGATCCCTGAGCACAGAGCTAGAAGCAAGTAGACCCTGAGCACCACTGGGTGTGGCCCCCAAACCACAGTACTACTAATAATGAAAGTTTGATGAGATGGAGTGTGGCTGAAGTGCTGTTTGGTGTTTGCTAACTCAGGTTGTGAGCAGCGTGAGGGTGGGGGTCCCCCTAAGCAATGCTCAGGGTACCCAGGACCACTGCCAGTGATTCTTGGCCAATCATGAAGAGGCCCAATGCCCAAGGAAGTGCTGCTCCAGCCGGCCAGGCCAGGACCCATCCAGTGGTGCCCAGGAGACTGAGTAATGCTAGAAAGGGAAATGGGCCCAGTCACAGTCAAGACCTGAGCACCTGAACACTCTTCCAGCTCGATTCCAGTGGTCTTTGTTGTTTTGTTTTTGTTGCTGCTGCTGCTGCTGCTGTTGTTGTTGTTCTTGGGCTACAGCAGGTGATGCCACACCCTGCAATGCTCAGGGGTTTGTCCTGGCTCTGCACTCAGGAATTACTCCTGGGGGTGCTAGGGGGACCCTATGGGGTGCTGGGGAAGAACCCGGTTGGTTGTGTTCAAGGAAAACGCCCTCTCTGCTGTACTATCACTCCAGTACTCTGATTGGTCTTCTTATAAACCCTTATTTGCATACCCAGTCCGATTGGCTTCCCCACATCCCATCATTTGCATAAAGACACATATGCAGTCTCATTGGTCAGTTGCAATCTGATGCCTTTGTTTTCTTTGGTCACACCTGGCAATGCTCAGGGGTTCCTCCTGGCTCTGCACTCAGGAATCACTCCTGGCAGTTCTCAGGGGATCCTATGGGATGCTGGGTTAACCAAACCACATGCAAGGCAAACGCCCTCCCGCTGTACTAGGCCCCAGTTCCACAAACACTCTTCTTGACAGTCCCTGGAACCCAGAAGCCAAGGGCATATGTCTGTTGCCTGTCCACAGCCTTGCCTAAACCTCTCCACCCTGCCTCCTTTCTAGGCTGAGAAGAACATTATCTTGGAGGAAAGGATCCAAGTCCTGCAGCAGCAGAATGAAGATCTCAAAGCAAGGATTGACCAGAACACAGTGGTCACCAGGTAGGGAACAGCTTATGTGGATTCATTTCCCTCTTGGCAAACGTGAGTGACTGTCTGTTGCGTGCCAGGAATCCAGCTAGATGCTGGGGTCAAGGCTGGAAGCTTGGGTTTTCCTGTCCTGCAGCGCTCAGGGCCCAGAACCACCGGGGAAGGTGACCACTCTCCTAGGGCAGCCCTGGTTGGGGGTAGGGGCCCAGGGAGATACCATTGCCCCTTGGTGTCATCCTAATTGTTATCCTTAGGATTTGGGGGTAGGGGAGCACGCCCAGAAGTGCCCAGGGCTTACTCCTGGCTCTGCGCTCAGGTTCTCTACTAGGGCTCAGAGGCCCATCTAGAGAAAGGGGTGGAGCCCAGATCAGCTGCTGTAGGCAACCTTACCTGCTGTCCGATCACTTAGGCCTGTTACCCTTGGTATTATCATTGGGCCAGTTGTCATCACCTTAGCTTCTGCCTGGGGCTCATTGATACCAGCCCCCACTCCCCTCCTCTTCCCTCCTCTCCCCTTCAGCCCTTGGCCTTTGCTCTGTCCACTGGATAAGCAGGGCGCACCCCCTGATTGGGAGACCCCTCATGTACCCCCACTCTGTTAGGTGATGGCAGTGATGGAGGGGCAGGATGTGGAAATGGTGTTCTAGCCCAGGTGGTCCCTGAGGCACTATGTACCCCCAGACTCCATCTCCCTGAACCCCACTGGCTCTAGTGAATCATCCGGAGGCCTGACAGGCTCCGTGAATGGTTCTTGTTCTCCTCACACAGACAACTCTCGGAGGGAGAATGCGAATCTCCAGGAATACGTGGAGAAAGAAACCCAGGAGAAGAAGAGGTTGAGTCGGACCAATGAAGAGCTGCTGTGGAAGCTGCAAACTGGAGACCCGACCAGCCCCGTCAAACTCTCCCCCACGTCCCCAGGTTACAGGGGCTCCTCATCCGGGCCCTCATCTCCAGCCAGAGTCAGCATGACGCCCAGATGACGCCACAGCTCCACCTAGGGGCTGTGCTGTCGCTGTCGGGCTGTGGGGGCATTGGGGAGGGGGTGGGCCAGCCCTGCGCATGCTCAGTAGCTGCAGAGCTGCCCCAAGCCCTTCCTGGGCCCCCAAGCTAGACTGTCCGGGGTCGGTGCTTCCAGAGAGTACGCGGTAGTGTCTGATGTGCAAACGCTAGACGTAGATAGAGTCAAAAAGAACGGAAACGCCCCCCCCCACCTTGTTCTTGAGCAATGAACTTTCACTGCAGAATTTCAGGTTAGCTACAAATAGCTCATTTTGAGTCTACATTGAGTAATCATCGTGTACTGCACCGCTGCGTGTGTGTCGCCTGACAGCTGCACACGGCCGATCGGAATCGCATTTTTTATATCACGAAGTGCTGACATATTTTGGTGAGGTCAGCATTTTTTTTCTAACTTGTGCCTAAACATTATTGGGAAATAAAAATGCATTTCTAGCTTCCCAGGGATATTTCTACCCAAAATAGAAAAAAAAAGTTAAAAAAAAATTTTAAAAAAAAGAAGAAGAAAAAGAAGCGCCTTTCAAGCTGCCACCAAGTGGTACTCTGTTTAACAAACACCAGCGATCCGTGAACGGTAACTGCCTTTGGAGCAATGAGCTTCTTAGCCACCATGATGTGAAGTCACTCTTCTTCCATTCGCAAAGTCTGAATTATCAGTGATCCTGTCGAGGGCAGAGGAGAGCGTGGGGAGCCCCAAGGGGCTGCAGTTTTGCACATGCTCCTTACGACAGTGAATCATCTAGAGTCTTGTCAACAGAAATTTTGCTTTTTTTCCTAAATGGCATCTTGAGACCCATCATTTAGCAACAGCACCCTCAGGAAACCGTGGACAAGGGTGACCTGAGGGACGGGGAGGGGCCCCGAGCTGGCCTGGGTCCGTGGGTGCTAGCTCTGAGCTCAAGAAGGAAACCTACTGAGAGGGTCTAATTCTGAGCAGTCAGCGTCATTAGGGGCCACTCGGTCTGCTGTGACGTGCCACCGTTAAGTGGTGAGACCACCCGAACCAGACCCTCCAGCTCCCCTTGTCATCAGTACCCCACACCCTTCACTTTGGTTCTATAATTCAGTCCCATCCCTATATTGAGGCGACTCAGGGGTTCTAGCAAAAGATGCTTCTAGAAAGACAACATCTGGGCTGGGCTGTGCAAGGCCATCGCAGAAAAACAGGCACTTCCTGCTGGAGTTTTCAATGAGAACCATCGCAGGCAGGGGTCTTGCAGGCCTGGGAGGGTCCCTCCAGGGGGCCCAGAGGGATCAACCCACCCAGACCGAGCCCAGTGGATCTTGTCTGGCAGACCTGAGCTTGTGTCTGAGAGGGTAGAATTAGGATGTGAGATCTCCGTACTCTGCAGCACAGTAGAACAGGGCAGGCGGAGAAGAAAACACTTTCCCTGTTGTAATGCGCATGGCCCGGGTGCCGTTGTTTCCTGATTGTGATACCGGCCCTGAGCTCTGCCCCCCAAGAGACCTCTGTGGTCAGGCTGCCCAAAAGTGGGGCCGAAGCACATAGGGCCTCTCAGCTCAGCATCAGAGACGGGAGCAGGGATGGAACAGCGACGTTGGCTCACAGGGTGGGGTGTGTGTGTCGGGCATCATGAGCCACTCAGCGCCACCCCGATCAGCTGCACCATCCCTCACCGTCCTCCTCCAGCTTTTGCCCCCCACACACAGTAGACACACACTGAAGAACCTTTTTCTGTTTTCCTTTAGTGGCTCTGCATGATGCTATGATCCCGAGATGGGCATTTCATTAGAGTAGGTCATGCCACGTTGACTCCACACATAGTTATTCTCTTAGCACCCCCACCCAGACTCTGGCTGGGGCAGCGGCAGCGAGGGCTGCTTCCCTCACGGCACCTGCTAGATGCAGTGACACAGCAATACAGAGTTCAGTGTTACGGTAGGATGTGGTTCAGTGTTAGCCTATTGCGGTGCGAGTGGTAGAGATTGTTAGAGCTAAGTACCCCTTCCTCTGCACCCGAGCCCTTGCCAGCCCGACCTTGGGCACTGTCCCACGCTCCGCCACGTGTTTTCCTTGTCCCTGACACCGTCACACCTGTCTCCTAGCCCCAACCAAGCAGGAAAAGGCAGCCCTCCCACACCCATGGTCCCCAGCCCCCACCCTGCCCTGTGGGACCCCGTGTCCCCAACCACCTTCCCCTGGAGCTGTTTCCACGCACAGATGCTGCAGACCCAGGAGACCTCACCAGCTCCCGTGGTCTGGGGAGACCTAGGGGTGGGGGTGTCAGGGCTAGTGGAGGCAGGGTGGGGGGGCCAAGCACACTTCGGTGACTCTGGATGGGCACACACTTTGATGGCCCCATGCGGTTCTGTGTTACATATTTGTGTTTTGAAGCATATTAAAGCGAATTTGAGGGACCGAGAAGACTCGATGTGATTTTGTCCTGAGGTAGGATGTATTCCATCCAGCAAGGGTCCCAGCCAGGGAGGGCCCCTGACTTGTCATATCTCCCCCCCCAGACTCCGGGGTCCCATTTCCAGTGGGTCCAGGAGCAGCAAGGCATCAGCTCCGTAGACGGGTCTGAGCCAGCCAGGACAAGGCTGCTGAAGAAATCTCCAGCCCTCCACCCCGAATCAGATTTGGGCTCGCTGTGCGGGGTTCCTGCCCGCAGAGGGGCTGGGTGGGATTATGAAATTCGGGCCACCCATGCTGGTGTTGCTGTCTATGGTGTCTGACTTTATTTGGCCATCAGGGGCGCTGCTGAAACAGGAACCTCAATGAAGGTTCATTAATGCATTTGCTGGTTAAAGGCGTGTGTGGTGTGTGGTGTGTGTGTGGTGTGTGTGTTGACTGGAGCCTCAATGAAGGTTTATTAGAGCATTTGCTGGCTAAAAGGCCCCTCCACTGGCTACGGGCGTGTCTCTGTGCGCCCAAGTTTCCAAGTGTGCTGGGACCCCAGGCTGGGGTGGGAGGCGGTGCGGTTCTCACTTGTGCTCGGGGCGCGGGACTGGCAGCCATGGGACCCCCTCCCCGATGATGCAGATTTCAGAGTCGGGGTGTGTGCCCAAATGGGGACGTGCGGTCAATCAGATCCTGAGTCAGCCGCCCTAGAGATCCCACTGGTCCCCCGGATTAGGGCGCTATTGCGGGGAAGCAGGGGCCGGGGTTGTTCCCGAGGAGTCTTACTGCCACCTGGTGACACCCACAGGAACCAGCTTCTCGCCCCAGCACGCAGGTTCTAGTTTGGGTTATTTTGATATTTGGGGTCACATCTGCGGGTGCTCAGGGGTCACTCCCGGTGGGGCTCAGGATTTACTCCTAGCTGTGCACTGGACTTAAGGGACCATATATAATGCCAGGGATTAAACTTGGGTCAGCTGCTTGCAAGGCAAGTGGGCTTCAGTTTTGAGGCTTTGAGGGCCAACTTGGGCCAGTAGGAAACACTTCCCAGATAGGGCCCCCCACAAGGCTGGGCACTGGCGGTAAGGAAGACGCCTGTGCAGCTCGCGAGTGCTATGGGATGGGGCTCCACTGAGCCCTAGAGCAAAGGGCCGGAGCACCAACCCTTTGTGACCCTGTAGCCGTATTTCAAAGGGGACTGTATAGTCTGACCAAGTGAAATCAATCCTCCACAAAATTTAGCCAAGCCTGAAAAAGCAGAAGAGGCTTAGGAATGAAACTGGCGTCTGATGCTGAGGCATGAGTTTATACCCGCTCTGGGCAAATACCTCTGAGAAAGACCTGCGCAGAGGTTTGTGCTCTCCCATGGGTGCTGCTTAGATTCCTAAACACATCGCAGCCACTGCACTGTTCTCGCCTTGCCGCTGTGCACGGTCACATCCTTCCGCACGGAGACCGGAGGACCGTTTCCTTCTGCGCTCTAGGGGCAGAGGGATTTTCCCAAGTGGGACCACAGTGCCCAGACTGATGCCAGCCTCTCCGCCTGCAGGGGACCCACTGGCACCCAAGTGTGCAGAGGGGCGTGGTCTCGGGGTCTTGCTGCATTGCACCCACAAGAACTCTCCCACCCTGAACATTAGGCAGCACAGTCCAAATGGTCAGGGGGGCTCTGGGGCTCCCAAGCAGACGGCAGGAAGCCAGCATCAGCGGTACAGATGAAGTGTCTCAGGGTACCCCGGTTAAGGTACATCCTGGGTATTGTTTTGATCGCCAGAAAAACAATTGAAAAGGGGTAACTTTGTCAACTGTGGGAAGGCAGGGAGATACCAAAGCAGCCAAGAGTGGGTTCTAGAAACTTCTGTGGGTGCCCGCTACCCGACCTCGGGACTCTTGAGATGGCACATGGCACCACGAAAGCCAGGGGAAGAATTTATTAAAACTTGCAGAGGGGCGGGATACCGTGGCACCAAAGAAAAACAAAAGCTTGATTTTACAATGTAAAGAAAGAAAGCACAGTCCAAGCTGTCAATAGCACTGTGGTCTGCAAATAAGAGATAAGAGAGTTTCACAGTTTTTAAAACTACATAACATCTTGGCTTATTCTCAAAATAACAGAAATGGGAGGGAACAGCAGAGATCAACATGGTTGGCATTTAGCATCAGAAAGCTAAAGTATTACAATTATAAGAAACTAAGAAAACTATTAGAAAAATAGATAAAACGAAAGCAAAAAATATTATACAATTTACATAATTAAAAAAACCCACTCAACTCTTGTAATAATGGCTCCATATTCAGTAGGAGAAACGGTCGCTCATAGCAACCACAGCTATTTGGGTTTGACAAAACCCTTGGGACCATCACTCTAGTGCTCAGACCTGTGGACTCTGAAAGGCACAACTTAAGAGGGAAACTTACTTAAATATATATATTTTTGTATATATATATAATTTCTCAAATAAGAAAGAGTCCCAAACGTAAAAGCTTGTCATCAAGAATCAAAAATTCATTGACCCTGTTAATAAATTAACAAAGTTTGAAAAAAAGCATCTTTGTGGCACTGCTGCCCACCCGGACAGCACAGACCCTGAGGCTACCCCACTGAGCTTTCCAGCTGGGGGCCCATTCTCCCAGTGGCCGTTCCCCAGAACACTGCCACTTGGTGAGGCACAGCCTCCGAGACTCAGGACTGGAGTAAATACAAAGTCAGTTGCTGAGTTGTTTTTTCCTTGCCTTAAAAAAGCCATGAGGCATCATAATTGCAGTGAGGAAATACGGAGTGTAGCTTCTCAAAAAAAAAGTATTTAATTGTAATAAAAAAGGGGAGTACATGGAAGTCTGACCAACACAGAGCTCACTCGCCCTGCATGAGTCTTGTGTACTGATCTGCGTGACGGCAAACACATGTTACACTACACAGACCAATGATACAGAACCATCTGGCCCTTCCGGTCAGCTCTACCCAGCAGTATCAACCCCCACTTCAAGCAGGCATGTCTGCACCCACAAACCCGCAAACCTTGCCCGGACCTCCGGAAACATCCTACAACACCCGGGGTCCCGCTTGGCCTGGAGAATCCTCACTGCCTGTCAGTGCTTGGTGCCAACATAACCACATACTCAAGGAACATGCCATGGGCCCAGCAGTGCCAGGTGGGTTTTTTCAGCCCCAGGAGGTGTGTCCAGGCCAAAGGTGCAGGAGGCAAGGTGTCAGAGCTGTGGCCAGCGAGCCAAGGGTGGGTCAGCAGCAGCAGTTGGGGACGTGTCCGAGCACGGCAGGCCTTGAGCCTTTCCTGGACAGCCCTGGGCGCAGAGGCCCTCCCACACCTTCCTCTGGACCTGAAAAACAAATCCAGCCAGGGCTGGAGCGACAGTCCAGTGGGAAGGGTGTTTGCCTTGCATGCAGCCAACCCGGTTCGATCCCCAGCATCTCATATGGTCCCCGAGCACAGCCAGGAGTAACCCCTGGGCATCACCAGGTATGACAAAAAAAAAAAAAAACCGGCCAAAGCCAGGCTGAGGAAGTATGAGCAGGTGGGGTGGGCTGAGGGCCCCCTTCTCCCCTTTCTCTTGGGTGAAGCCCTGGGGGTCTGCTGTTGCTTCATGAGTCTCCACAGAGGTCAAGACAGCAAGAATGGGGGCAAAGGGATCTTTCCATTGGGAGGTCCTTGGTCCTGGGGCACAGACATGAACCCCCCTAAAGGGTGTGTCCCTAGACATGTGGGGCCATTGGCTGTGCAGGAAACATCTGCCATGCTGTAAAACAGAATCTTCAAGCTCAGGGTAAAGGGCCGAGAGCTGCAGGTCTGTGGGGCACCGTGTGTGTGTATGGAGGGGGCAGGAAGGATCGAGGTCATCAGTCCAAACACGATTCCAGTCCTGCCCTGATGATTCAAAGGGGAAAAGCTCTGGAGCAGCAGGGGGCTGCTTGCCCACGTTACGCACAGGCGCGTGTACAGTGGGACTTGGGCTGGCCCCTGTGTGCGGTACAACAGCTTTGTACAACACTTTGTTTGACGGTCAACTGTAAACAATTCGAGCGCGGCAGCCATCTCTTGGGGAGAGGCCACCATTAAGAGAAGGTGAGGAAGAATCAAAGCTGCCGCCCCTCCCGTCTTGGTCTGAGCTTCTCCTTGGCTCCGTTTGCCGACGAGGGACAAGAGGGAAAATATCAGGAATATTGAGAAAAGCGAACAGCTACCAGGAAACCAAAGCCACCCCCCAAATAAGTTACATGTTTTTTTTTGACAGCACCACTCTGCAGGAGTTGGCCTTTCTTTGGGAATCCGAGCTCTGGATTCTGACGACCTCTCTGAAGACCCACCAATGGGAGAAGCTTCCAGCCAGAGGCAATCAGACTGCAGGGAAGGCAGGAACTGGCCGCTGACGGCTGACCAGCAGCCATCTGGCTGGGAACTGAACCTGGCATCTCTCTGTGAGAGCTTCCGGGAACAGGCAGAGAAATGCCATCAGAGCTTTGTGACACTTCCCAGCCCGTGTGCGCCCAGGGGCGTCGACACATAGAGAAGCAGCGCCAGCATTCTCTGGTGCCCACATGTGTTCTCTGGGTGCCCACATGCGTTCTCTGGTTGTCCACACGCCGTCTGCACCTCTTCCTGGAGACTGGACTGTTTCATCTTTCCCTCTTCCAGTTCTGTCACAGAGTGGCCGCAGACCTAGTCACCCTGACCTATGACCCCATGGAGGGGAGGGGCTCGGTGGGGAGTGGAGGCATCCTCAGGGCTGCCCTGCAGCTGGCCCCCAAAGCCTCGTTCCAGAGTCACAGGCCACAGGTTCGGAAGCAGCAAGAGCTGGGGAAGGAGGACAAACATGGCGCAGGGGACCCCAGCTTGGGGAGAGGGAGGAGAGGCAGGACTGGGTCTGCCCCGCGCCCGACTCTGCTCTGTGGGTACAGGCCCCTCATGGGAACCCAGATCTGGCCACGGAGCCAAGCCCAGGGAAAGAGGAACCAGGGACAGGGTTACAGTCCTATGACCCTCTTCAGGGGTGCCGGGCTCCCGGCTGTGAAGGCAGCTGTGCAGGGCGCAGGGGAGCCTGTGGGGACGGGGTTTCTTCCGGCTCAGCTCCCAGCAGAGGAGATGGAGCAGCTGCTGCCCGGGCCTCTGTGGCCCCCACAGATCGAGAGTGGGCTGGGCTGCAGGTCACATGGGGCTGCCCACTGGCGTCCCTGGGCTGGGCGCAGGTGGCGGTGCCCACAGAGCCACTGCAGCAGAGCCAGGCACTGCCGGGCCACCCGGGGCCCAGTGCCATGGGTCACTTGCAGCGGTCCAGGTTGTCGTCAGGAGTCCGTGCAGGGTCAGCGCCAGCGAGGCCTCCACACTGTGCCACAGCCCATACCCGGAAGTAGATGGTGAAGCCTGTGGACGGGAAGAGCCATGAGGAGATGGCCAGGGGCCATGGCACGTGGGGAGTCTCCAGGGATCACTTTGACAGAGTGTGAGGAGTTTCAGCAGGGAGCAGTCAGGCTGGGGTTCAGTGGGGAACAGGAATACTCCAAAGCATCACCGGGTCTGAACACGAAAACACACACACACACACACACACACACACACACACACACACACACACACACACACACACACACACACACACACACACACACACACACACACACACACACACACACACACACACACACACACACACACACACACACACACACACACACACACACACACACACACACACACACACACACACACACACACACACACACACACACACACACACACACACACACACACACACACACACACACACACACACACACACACACACACACACACACACACACACACACACACACACACACACACACACACACATGGCCACCCCCCAAACACCTGCTTGGACCAGACACTGCAAGAACGAGGAGTCCAGGGTGCAGCACCCGGCAGGCACATGCCTCCCCAGGACGGGGGACCGGAAGTGGGGGGCTGATGGCAGTGACCCCTCCCACAGGGAGACACAGGCTGCACAAGTGGGGGGTCCCAGGGAGGCCGCAAGTGCCCCCTTACCAATGAGCATCCCACGGCGAGCGCACCCAGGTGCCGCGGTCCAGCTGCATCATGAGGTAGACGTTGACAAAGATGCTGAGGGACGGGCAGCACGGGCAGAAAGGGCACCTGGGGAGATCATCACAAACGTGTGGGAGTCAGAGGCTAGGTAAGACAGAAAATGGAACAGTGTGCTAACAATTGTCGAGGGTACTAATACCAACCTAGAACTGAGCATTAAATAGAGGCAAAAAGATACACATGACAACCCTTTAACGTGTGTTCTGTAATCCATAGTCTGGAAGGGAAGGAAAAGAGAAAGAAAGTCTAGAAGGGAAGGAAAAGAGAAAGAGAGAGAAAGGGAAAGAAATAAAGAACCTGCCATGGAGGCGGGCTGGAGGAGGGGGAGGGAACCAGGGACGTTGGTGGTGGGAAATGGGCACTGGTGGAGGGGATGGGTGCTGGAACACTGAATGACCAAACCCAAATATGAACTTTTTAATTGTATATCTTTGTAATTGTAAAAATAAAAAATTAAAAAAAAAACTTAAAAAAAAAACGAAAGGGCACCTGGGGCAGGAGGGAAGTCAGGGGGAAGGACACACCTGAGAGGGACCCGGGACAGGTGCCCCCTGAGAGGGACCTGAGTACGGGTACCCGAGAGGGACCAGCATGTGGGGAGCAGGGCAGGGTGCACAGACCCAGCCGACCGACACAGGGGAGGAGTTCGAGGACGGAGTCCAGGCAGCTGAGCCTGACCCTATACTCACCGGACTGTTGTAACAAAAGAATGAAGGAAGGTCAGAATATGTGTGTGTGTGTGTGTGTGTGTGTGTGTGTGTGTGTGTGTACATGTGAGAGAGAGAGACAGAATCTGTTTTTTTTTTTTGGTTTGGTTTTTTGCTTTTTTGGGTCACACCCAGCAATGCTCAGGGGTTACTCCTGGCTCTGCACTCAGGAATTAGCCTTGACAGTGCTTGGGGGACCATATGGGATGCCAGAGATTGAACCCGGGTCAGTCGTGTGCAAGGCAAATGCCCTACCAGCTGTGCTATCACTTTGGCCAGTGTGTTAAGTATGTGTGTAAGTGTGCATGTAAGTGTGAGTGTGTGTGTGAGTGTGTGCAGGCCAGGCCCAGTCGCACAGGAGGAGGCTGGGGTGCGAGTGGATGGCAGTGGGTGATCCCCTGCTTGAAAGGGGCGGGAGACCAAGTAAGAGTGGGAGCCTCCACAGGTCACCAAACCTCAGTCCCCCAAGGCTGTTTGGGCTTAGGTGAGTCCCCATCCATTCCCCAGCTGAGCACTGTCCACTCCTCTGGTGAGGCCTGTCCACACTCCTAGCTGGGGCCCACCCACTGCCCCAGCTGGGCAGACTGGCCGGTGCCTCCTTCCAGACACCCCCCCACCCCCCAGCCCGAGCTAGAGGCTCCCTGTGACCTGCGCAGCTTGTGGCTCACCTTGAACGAGAGTTTGGTCTTGCTCTCTGGCTGCCTCCAGATGACAGCTGTGACCACGGAGCAGAGAAGGGCGGAGCCTGCCAGCACGAGGATGGCCCACCACTCACCCCTGGCTCAGCGCGGCTCTGCCCATCACGGCCCACGATGCAGAAGGTGATGATGAGAAGAGCTGAGAGACAGACAGACAGACAAACGGGTGGAGAAGGGGACAATAAGCAATGCCGTCACCTCTCACTTCCACAGACACCCTTGGCTCAAGCCAATGCCCAATGCCTTTGGGGGAGGGAAGAATCATTTCTGCAGCATCACCACCTGAGGGGCAAGGCTCACAGCTTTGGACCCAGGCCCCACTCACCCAACCCCACACACCACAAAGAGAAACAGGCGCTGTCTTACCTATGAGGCTTGTTGAGATGTTGACAATCAGCCCGGAGAATTTGGTGGGCTCCTTGTTCAGGGGTGACAGTATGGCTTTCAGGGAGCAGCTCTGGGCCTCTCGCAAAAAACCTGTCTGGGAATCACTGGTGCTCACCAGCTCATTCTGCTCTACTTGATCGAGCTCATCAGTGGTTCTGGCCATCTGGTAAACCAGATTAGGTTGTTCTGGCTGGTACCTACAAATAAACACAATGCATGAGCCTCAGAATATTCCTTAACCAAGTAAAAACATGCAGTAGCTCAATTTCTCAGTAAGCCCCTAAAATGCAGTTGGTTGAGCCAGAGCGATAGCACAACGAGAGGGCATTTGCCTTGCACACAGCTAACCAGATTTGATCCCGGCATCCCACAGGGTCCCCGAGGACCACCAGGAGTAATTCCTGAGTGCAGAGCCAGGAGTAATATCTGAACATAGCAAGGTATGACCCAAAACCCCCAAATAAATAAGTGTGAATATAAACATAGCTCCACCGTGGTTTCCAGATTCACTTCTCGAAGGCCACTGGATCCATGGAGAAAGACGGGTTGGGAGAGGGGGTTCTCAGAGAAGACCCTGTGGTAGCCTCTGGGCAAAGCAAGTGCTCAACAAGAGAGCTTTGGCTGACTCCACCAAGACCACCAAGCCACCATCAAGATTCAGCCCAGGACTGATGATCAATTAGCTACTGACCACATTAGAAATGGGAGTCTCCGGCCTTGCAAGCATGAAGTGCCGAAAGAGAAGGAAGGAGACTCACTGGGTGAGAAACGCCGAGTGTTTGTGTTCTCACGTGAATGTTAAATGCCGCCCCAGGTCCTCCCTGAGTGTGAGTGAAACTGGAGCTATGGTGCTTTGCTTTGCCCGTGGGACCCGAGGGAGCCAGAACTGCTCCATAGCCCACAGGCCTCGACCAGCTCCGACAAGGCTAACACAGAACCTGGAGGCCGCCCTCTCTGCCCTGGACACTCGCTACCCTGCATCACAACAGGTGGCCTCACCGCTGACCCCAACAGTCCCTATTTCTCTCTGAGGTTTCCCAACTCCCACCTGGACCAGTCCCAAGAACCTTTTGTCCTAAGGCCAGAATCGAACCTCAATTATTACTCTAAGCCTCCAAAAGATTCTAACCAGGTTCTAGGTGCAGCAGCTGGGCTGAGAATCCATCTATTAACAAGGACAAGAAGAGAGTGTGAGTGACCACGAGTCCCGGCCTCCCGTGGTACGTCCCCCTGAAAGCCTCAGTATGGGACCCGCTAGCCTGAGCTGAGAAAGGCCAGCAGGGCACGCCTGTACCTGGGATGGGGCTGAGAGGCTGAACGCACCGTAAGACCAGCACACAGGCAGCCACCAAGGAATACGCCAGGAGAGTGCCGATGGACATGAGGTCCACCAGGTCCTTCAGGTCGAAGAGGAAGGCCATCACGGCTGGGAGGAGAGAGAAGCCAGATCCATGAGTGCTTCCATCACGCCGGCCAGAGCCATCTCCTCCCACCATTGATCCAAACACACAGGAAATGCTGCGTCTTGCTTCACCCCTTATTCAACCTGCCTGCTACCCTTCCCTCCTCTTTCCCTCCCTTCCTTAGTGCTTGCTGCTCAGGGCTTACTCCTGGCTCTGCACTCAGGGATTACTCCTAATCATGCTCAGGAGACCATATGGAGCATGCCAGGGATGGATCCAGGTTGTAGCATACAAGGCCCTACCCGCTGTACTGCCTCTCCGGCCCACTCCCAGCCCTTCCCATCAAAATGCATTGGGTAAAAAAAAAAATCCCCCCACTGATGCCCCCTCCACCCCCCAAAAAAAAACCTTACAGATATACTCCAAGTAAAAAATAGCAAAAGAATGTCAACTGTTCTGGTCTCCATGACCCGATGTGCATCAGCAGGCAACAGAGTGAGGAGACAGGGAAGGAGTTGGCAGGGCCCTGACCCAGGCCGTGACCCTAAAGAGCAGTGCGGTTCCTACACAATCTGAGTCGCTCGCTAAAACCCCCACTTAATTAATTATGGCTTTTGGACACATCCAGCAGCTCTGGGCTCACTCCTGGTTCTAGTGAGACCCTAGTGCAGAGCCAGGAGTGAGCCCTGAGTGCAGAACAAGCTGTGGGCCTGGCAACATGGACAGAGAATTTCCAGTCATGACAGAACGTCTCTCTTGGCTTACGTAACATGAAAGGCTGTCGACTGATCTAAATCTAACCCAGCAAACATTCCGCAAAGGGGCCGAGCAATAGTACAGAGGGGAGGGCACTTGCCTTGCACGCAGCCAATGTTTGATCCCTGGCATCCCATATGGTCCTCTGAGCACCATCAGGAGTGATCCCTGAGCACAGAGCCAGGACTAAGCCCTGAGCATTGCTGGGTGTGGCCCAAAAACAAAAAAACAAACCCAAAAAAAGGAGTTTGCGTGTGTGGTGGGGAGCAGGGTTGGAGGAGGGCCCTGAGTGCTGATATGCATTTTACTCTCTGTCCCGTAAGAGGACAGAAGAGGAAGAGAACTCTCTGAGCACCTTGTCAGCCCTCCTGTAAAGCCGCCTTTCACTGGCAGTGACCCACATCCCAGCATCAAAGCTGAGGGATGTAGGCGACCACGCCCACCCGCACAGGCCCAGCTGACGTCACATTCCTTTAATTTACGGTAACTCGGCACTAAAATACTAGCAGGCGGCGCTCTTCCTAGTTCTTACCGGCAATGACGCCAGAGGTGATTGTGGCAATCACGGGCGTCTTGGTTCTGCTGTTGATCTTTGCCAGGAACTTGAAGAGTAGCCCGTCCTCGGCCATGGCGTAGATGACACGGGGCATGGGGAACATGGAGCCCAGGAGGCTGGAGGGAGGAAAAGGAAAAGTCTCCATGGAATCAGATCCCGGCAACAAGACATACAATGAGATGCCCCATGCCTGGCTCACACTAGACAGAAAACCCCGAGCTGCCACCGGGTCCTTTTCCCTCCACTTGTGTGAAGCCTAAGGCCAGTGACCTCGGAATGCCACAGACCAGCTCCAGGTACAGCTCTTCAGTGCATGAAAGCTGTGAAAATGCTGGTGACACCCGCCACAGGCGAGCACAGGAATCTCGCCCTAACTCCGTGTAAAGGGAATTCCATACTTATTTGTGTAATTCCATACTTATTTGTGTAATTCCCTCGAGCTGAATGAAAGGGCAGAGAAACACATGGCTTTTGCCCGTGAGGGTTTCTCTGGGACACGCCAACACTTAGCAGCTGCCTCCTGGTGGTGCTGGCTAGAAGGAACATCGGGGACAGGAGCACTGGGGACACGGGGCTGACTTCCATGCTCTCCTTCCCAGGCAGCTTCTGCTCCACGGCCAGCAGTCGGCATCTGGGACAGCAAGCTAGTCCCTCGCTAAGTGGACACTCAAAACTGGACGCTGAGCTTCACATCACGGACCAGTAAGAACTCCGTCCATGCTCGGTGTGACGGAGAGCAATGACGAGGGAGAAACGGCGCATAAGGGGTTTTGCTTCTGGCCTGGATGTTTCTAGGAGGGGCCACAAGACCAGCAGCTTTCTGTAGCCCTTGACCCCACATGTCCCGGCAGGAGCCTCGGATACCTCACCTGGTAGAGAGGGCACAGAGGGAGCCCACGGCCACTGCGTACTTGGCACCGTCCCAGCCCACGTGCCTGAAGGCATCGGGCAGCGGGCTGTCCTTGTCCAGGCAGAAGTATGGCGTCATCAGTGTGAGGGCCGCCGACACCCCAAAGTAAGCCACGAAGCAGATGAGGAGCGACACCACGATGCCCACGGGGATGGCCTTCTGGGGGTTCTTGACTTCCTCACCTACAAGCAAGGGGTGACACCGGGCGTCCATGGGCGTCCAGGCTGTGGCACGACCCATGGATACGGACGAAAAGACCCAGGAACCTGGTTTAGTCCCTGATCCTGCCGTCACACATCAGTCAGGGAAGCCACTTGCTGGAAGGGACCCCTCATGAGCCTGATGACAGAGGTCATGCTCCCATGTCCCCCTTGTGCCTCCTGTACTGACGCACCACGTGGACCCGGGCTCTCCTGAGCGGTCCCTCCGGCAGCAGCACTGCTCGCTTGCCGTGAGCACGACAGTTTCCTGTCACGAGCAGCCAGCTGGGCCGTGATGAAGCGAGGGAAAGAGCAGCTGGAAGCCACAGGGCCATGCGGGCCACTCAGGGAGAGTGACAGCTGACCGCAGAATGGAAAAGTGTGGCCAGGGTGAAGGTGCCCAGGGGACCCACGCGCAGTGGCCGCACCTGTGGTGGCGATGCAGTCGAAGCCCACGAAGGCATAGAAGCAGGTGGCTGCCCCGACAGGACTCAGAGAAGCCAAAGGGCATGAATCCTCCAGCCCCGGGGTCCCCGACCTGAGTGTCACTAGAAAAAAAGAGCCACGGTTAAAACCCACAGCCCTGAGAGACGCCACTGCAAACTCCTGTCACAGCCGCACCTGCCCATCCCGTCACTCTGTGGCGTTGAGTCACCCACTCCCCAGAAGCAGCTGTTACGCAGTTGACTGTGCAGTGCGCGTACACACACACACACACACACAGAAACACAGACACCCACAAACACACACACACACACAGAAACACAGAAACACACACGACTCACTTGTTGGAGCAGAACTGACTGGTGCCATTCCGGAAATGCTGCTCCGTGAACTGCCAGTTCTTGATGGAGCCTTTCACAAACCCCCGACACCATGATGAAGCCCAGGACCAAGACGTTCACACAAGTGAAGATCTTGCTGACCATGGCCGACTCTTTCACACCAAAAGTCAGAAGGCCTAGAAAGCACAGAACACGAAACACACCTGAGTTAACCTCCTACGACTCGAGGGGCAGGGGTGACACTTTAATTCAAGGGGTGGCAATTTCCTGAATCTTCTGGGAGTTTCTGGGACAGGGGCTGAACTAATTCTCCTTTCAGAGACCAGGACTGAAACAGCTCTCATCCATGGGGGCTTGAATCAAAGCTCCCCAAGCTGACAATATCTGTTGGGGACCCGCTGAGCCCTAACAGCTGATGAACCACAACTTTCCTTCCTAAACGTCCATCCGCTGAGAACTGATCCCAGAGAATTTGCTTTTCTGTGTCACCGACACAGGCAGGTTCAAGCCCTACCAAACTCTCCCCACACACTCGAGAGTCCTCATTAAACGTCAGAGGAGTCAGCAACCAATAAAGCGTTTGGCCCCACAATAAATCTGTAAGGTAAAAGGCAGACACAGGGGATGAATGTATCTATTACACAAAGGACAAAAATAGCGAGGAGAAAGAAACCTCCTTAAGAGAAGCCCGTCCACATGGCCCAGAGTCACCCACTCCCCAGAAGCAGCTGTTACACAGTTGACTGTGTAACAGTCAACCCCGATACCCAGAGGGCCCTCTCCTCTTTATTTACCACTTTATTTACCTGTTAAGATAAGGATGATAATCACGGCAAAAATATCTGGGGTCTCTGCCAGCACTCCAGGAGCATTCAGGGCCATGTGTCTTCGAGAGAACTCCCCAATGGGCTTCCCGATCATCTCATCGAAAGTGGCACTCCAGGACCTCGCCACGCTTGATGTGCCTGTCACAAAACATATACACCAGAGGACAGGGAGGGAAAACTGTTAACAGAGTCGGCCACCAAGTTCAATGCTCAAGGCAGTCATGCGAGGCTCACAGCTGGTGCATATGCTCAAAAGCCAGGGTGGACAGGGGTGTCTGCAGGAAGCAGGAGCAGGAGCAGGCCTCCAGGGTCAGGAGTGGACGGCATTTCCCTCACGAGTAATAGACCAGCAAATAATGGACTTGGCACATTCCAAACATGCTGGAAGCCAAAGAATCAAGTTCTACGGAGCAGCAACACTCTGCGCAGCTGAGCGGCACTGTGATGGCGTATGATCCACACCGCCTGTTCGCCTCCATTCCAGGATGGGCTGTAGCCATCAGCAAGTTCTGTGGAGCCACGCATGGGGGCCGGGTGGCAGATGGAGCCACATTGCTCAAGGAGCTTCAAACCTTCCTGAGGGAAGTGCTGACTTGCCAAGGAAGTACCTGCCTTGCCATGACACCATGACCCTGCTCCCAACCAGAGGGGCCAAGGGAGACTCCCACGGAAACAGACCCACACTTAGGAGACAGAATCCTGCCCAGCGCCACCCAGCTGCACCCGCACTCACACCAGCCTGCTTGGGCACGCGGGCGCCTGGGGTCCCCCTCACTCTCTCCCAGGCCCCACACACAGCACCCCACATGCCTGCAAGAGGAAGCAGCACATTTGCTCTCTTATGACTGGAATAAAGTCCCTGCTTTCCGCCCAGTCTCTCACTCCATCTCCAGAAGCCAACATTCCTAGCGCAATTTCCTGCTTTTTCTGTGTGCTGGTGACTGCTGCCTGGGCCACCCACAGGACTCCGCCCTGCGTGATCTTCGGGGACACTAAGTCTTGTTTCAAAAGCACAAAAATCAAACCATGATTCGTCCTCCTGAGCAGTCAGCCCACTAGCACGACTGTCAACCAAGGTCATGAGCCAGGGAAAGAAATGGCTGCCCCGGCGCTGATGGAGAGAAGGCCGGGAGGGCGTGACCACGGGACTCACCAATGATGTAGGACAGGATCAGGTTCCAGCCCGTGATGAAGGCCCAGAGCTCCCGACAGTGACGTAGCTGTAGAGATAGGCCGAGCCTGTCTTGGGTACGCGGGCGCCAAACTCGCCGTAGCACAGGCCGGCCAGCACCGAGGCCAGTGCCGCAATCAGGAAGGAGATGACTATGGCAGGGCCTGCGTCCACGCTGGCCACGGCGCCGGCCAGCACGTACACGCCGGCGCCCAGCGTGCTGCCACGCCCAGTGCCACCAGGTCGAAGGTGTTGAGGCAGCGCGACAGCTGGCTCTCCCTCGCGGCTGCAGTCCACCACCTTCCGCCGCAGCAGCTGCTGCCCAATGCCCAGCAGTGTCCTGCACCCCATCGTGTTCCTGGGGCCACCTGTGGGGGGGGGGGAGGGACATGGGCCTCAGCGCAAACTTCAGCCAGCTGGCCACGACCCTGCCCAGCACACACACGGCCTCTGCTGTGAAACACACTGAATCCCTGAGTTCAGGAGCGGCTGCCCCTGGTGCGGGCTCCCCAGCAGTCACACAGGAGGCAGCTGGGGGCAGGGGACACCTGCCAGGGATGCCAGCGTCCACGCACGTCTCAGTTTTCCTGAGAGTCCGAAGCAGGCAGAAGTGACAAGAGTCTGGGCTCCAGCTCAGGGCAGAATCCCTGCCCTGTAGGAAAAACAGAAACAACCCAAAACTCAGCAGGAAAAGCAGAGCAGGGCGCTCTCTCCAGCACACAGGTACAGAGGGCAAAGCAAACCCCACTGCAGTCTCATCATTTAAGACCCAAACGCTCTGACGAGCAAGGACACAACTTCTCACACCATGTTGAAATCACTTGACTTCAAGGCCTGCTTGTGTGAGGGCCACACCTGGCAGCGCTCGGGGGCCTGAGCCCAGGTCGGCTGTGCACAAGACGAATGCCCCAACCTGAGTGATCTCGGGCCCCAGCAAGATTTCAAACAGTTCCGTGCCAGTCAGAGAAACACAGAGCTGTGACAAACGGGGGCCTTCCGAAGTGAAAGCAGGTGCCAGTTGCTTCCTGGGTCAGCAACAACAGGTGGCGCCTGGTTAGCACCAGGCTGGGTCACACACCCTCCCTGAGACACACGGATGCCATCATGGGCACCTCAGGCCTCCCAGGACGTGGGTCTCCTGAGGCCACATCTGGGGTTCTCATCTCAGGCCACAGCTGGGAGAGCATTTCTCTGGGAGCCAGAGAGCGTCACATACCGTGCAGGGGCAACTCATCTGCCTTCAGTGCAGCCCACCAGGGTTCAATCCCAATGCCAGCACCCACGACAGGCCCTGAGCTCTGCCAGGAGCGATGCTGAGCTCAGCCAGGAGGAAGTCCTGGCAGATATGGTGAGAAAAAAAATAAACACCGCTGCTTCTCCTAGATGTGGCCTTTAGAATGGTCGCAGCCCCGCGAGCCACCAGGAGACGCTGTGCCCCACACCGCACCAGCCTCAGGGGGAGCCACTGACCAGGGACTCACGGGGCACAGAGGCCCTTCGGCTGCCCGGCACTGACATGCATGACCACGACCCCACGCCACATGGGGATGCTCGGGTGCCTGTCAGCATGACAAGGAAGATGCAGAAGCTCACCCCAAGGGTCTTGCCCCAGGAGTGGAAGGAGCAGCAGTAAGAGCACTGCAGAGCGCAGGTCACTGCAGGAGACAGAAGCACTGCAGGATGCTGGCCACTGAGGGAGACAGAAAACTACAGAGCACTGATCACTGTGGGCGATGGGAGCACTGCAGAGCACTGGCCACTGCGGGAGATGGGAGCACTGTAGAGCGTTGGCCACTGCGGGAGACAGGAGCACTGCAGAGTGCTGGCCACTGTAGGAGATGGGAGCATTTCAGAGCACTGGCCACTGCAGGAGAAGGGAGCACTGCAGAGCGCTGGCCACTGCAGGAGAAGGGAGCACTGCAGAGCGCTGGCCACTGCAGGAGAAGGGAGCACTGCAGGCGCTGGCCACTGCAGGAGTAGGGAGCACTGAAGAAGCAGGGGGAGACAGCTCCCAGGCCCCTCAGCTGTGCCGTTCAGGGGATAGGGGAGGTACTTGTGTTGCCTGACCTGCTCTGTTCTCCTGAACACATCCCAGCACTTGGGGTATTCAGGCTATTGGGAGAGAGTAGCGGATGAAACCGTTTTGCCAACACGAGTGCTTGAAGCTTCAGGAGATGATGCCCAGAGAGGGGCCAGACTGACAATAAGCCCACTTGTCCTTGCAGCAGGCGCCCATTCTTCAGCCTGTTTTATGCCTCAAATCTGTGGTGCCCACAGTAGGGAGCAGAAAAGCTCACATCACTGTCCTGAACTTGGCCCACATGCAAATAATGCATCGGCATAAATCCCATCCTGGCTACGCATGTCCACGTTGTCCTTGCCGGGAAGCCAGGGCGGAGCTGGTCAGTGTGTCTTGGGGGTTGAGATAGCATCTGAGAGTATTTCCTTTTCAAGTCCAATAGGATGTGACTGGAGGCGTTTATGTCCCCAGCGACATTTCCGTGGCCGGGGATGTAGGAAAGTGCTGGACCAGATTGAACAGCGGGAGCTAGCTGCTGTGGCAGCTTCACTAGGGCAGCGCAAACTGACAGACAATCAATCAGTCTGAAAGCTCCAATGGAAAGAAAGAGCTTAAGAAAAAACCTAGGTGGGGCCGGAGTGATAGCTCAGCGGGTAGGACGTTTGCCTCGAATGCAACTGACCCGGTTTCAATCCCGACATCCCATATGGTCCCCTAAGCACTGCCAGGTATGACCCCAAAAAGCCAAAAAAAAAAAATTTTTTTTAAAAGACCTAGGATGGAGCTTCCGGGTGCAATCACTGCCTCTCTGGTTGTTTACTCTGAAGGCACCAAGTTTTCCCAGGCTTTTTCTGCAAACACCTCCCATATGCACACAAGGGAAATCCAGGAAATACAGGGCGCGAGAGACACACCGGGAACCTCCATAAAACCCGACGGACGCTCATGGAACACTCGCAGACTGGTACCTTTCCGTTACGCATTCGCCACACACCCTACACCAACCGGGGCCATTAGCAGACCTACACGTAGGCCCGGGAATAGCTTCTTCCCCAGATTCCTGCAAAGCTCCACCCTTCCTGTCGTTTTCCCCATCAGAAGTGAGTGTGTTAGAAAGAATAACAACCAACTCCCCGTCCTTGGAATTCTGAGAAAAAGCATGGGTTCAGAAAGTAGATTTCTGCCCCACCCCTGCCACCAAAGGAGAAAGAGCAGCAACATGAAAGCTCAACTCAGGGACAACCTTAAACTGACATGGGGAAAACAGGCCCATGCAGAGAGCTGGGGGCGACCAAGGGAAAACCGGCCCCTGCCGAGAGTTGGGGACGACCAAGGGAGAAACAGGCCGGGGCTGAGAGCTGGGGCGACCAAGGCTACACAGCAGGCAGGAGTGGGTGGCCCTCGTGATGTGGTTATTAAACATCAGTGTCTTGGGCCAAACCTGTCCCAAGGACTGAGGCCTCTGAGACGCAGAAAGCCACTGAGGGAACTGCTGTTTGGGAGGCAGAAGTGTAGCTCAGGGCTGTGAGTAGCAGCTAGGACAAGTTTATCAAAACCCAGCAAGGGATTTCTGCATCTCCCTGACAACACCTGAGGTTTTGGGGGGCAGTTTGGGAGAACCTACATGCTACCCGACAGGGACGGGTGCTGCATTGTGGGTCTCTGCCTTGGATGTGTCCTGTTGGTGACTCCCAAGTGAATGTATCCCCTACAGGGGGAAGGACTACCTATCCTGGCCTGCAAGGAGCCAATTCCTTGTCCAGCCTGAGTTCCACAGCCCCCTGTGACACTGGGGAGAGGAAGCTTATTCCTCTGCCCCAAGGATCAAGTGGGACTCGGGTTCAGTCTAGTTTGACTGCAAGAGGAAGTGTCCATGGCCCTGAGCTACTTGCAAAGACTCACCCTGGCAGGCTGTTCCTCAGGCAACTTACAGGGTGACTCCTCCAGGCGACAACTTCCACATTGCCCCACTGATCAGTCACCTGCAACAATCACACCAGCTCACGCCTCACACACACGCTTATGATCATCAAAGACCAATACAGCAAAGAGTTTAACTACTCATCCCCTCACAAGGACACAGGTAGGCCTGACTGTACCTACCTCTATTAACACAGGTAGAATTCACTGCACCTCTCTCTCACTTATCTTACAAGGAGAGACAGCATCTGCATCTAGCTAACCTTTCAGGAGCTCTATTCCTCCATCAGGTAAAAACACAAACTCTGACTCTGTGGACTTCCTGGCCCGGCTGCCTGACAATTCAACTGTGTTACCCTGCCTCAAATCCTACAGCCAAGACTCACATGGGCCTCATTCCGTAATACCGCTGTAACAATGAAGGAAACTCACAGTTGACAAGACTGAAGTCAACATTATTGGTGCCAGCCACTGGCCAACCCCCTGCAGCAGGAGTGTGGTATTGGGACTGAGGAAGGAAGGAAATCTGGGTGCAGGGCACAGCTGGGCTCCACGTGGAGAGGCCCTAAAAGCATCCAGGCAGCCAAGGCCTTACAAAGGCACGTGAAGGAAAGGACCAAGCACAGTGGGCCGGATTGAGTGATTCGCAGGGGAGGGAAAGGTGTAGTGTCGCTGGTAGAAGTGGGGAAAAGATCAGAGCGGCACGTCTGGCTTAGAAATGAAGACACCCTACATGCATGTAAGTACATACAGAACGGCTGCAAGAGAGCAGAGGGAGCTTCTCCACAGATGATAGCACTGGAAATTTTGTTTTCTTCCCTATGAGTATGAGTTAGTTTTGAAATTAAAGGGAAGGAATTCTCTTAATGAAGCTGATAAGCAAATGGGGCACAGTTGGGGAGAGCCTGAGGGTGCAAAGACAAGTCACAGTCATGTCAGAGATATCTGGGATCCTGCACAGTGGCGTATGTGGATTTCATTCTGTTTCTCTACAAAGTTTTGGAACTTTCCAGAAGTATGAAAAGAAAGGCATTATCTAGGGCTGACCTGGAAACAATGAGGAAATTCTTTCCAAGATCCTTATCAAGAGCCCCCAAGCCCCACCTCCTCCCTCTACCAGGCCCAAGTAGCCCCATCAGGACCTAAGCAAAGCCACTAACAATGACCTTCTGAGCCTCCGAGTGGTGCTGAAGTGCTGAAGCAGGTGGTGTGTGTGGGGTGGGGGGGGGGGAGACTACTGGCTGGAAACTTTCCCCCAAGAGCTGGGGTTGCTCAGGCCCAGGGTGCCAAGAACCAGTCCTTGAAGTGTGTGAAGACTCCAGGGCTACACCTGGTACTGCTCAAGGGACCAGATGGCTGACCCAGGAACGGACCCGGTGCCAGCTGCAGGCGGAGTGCAGCCTGAGCCCCAGAACCAGGGTCAGCCACCTGCAACGCCGGCTCCTGAACCCCTGCCCTCTCTCTGCTGCCCTGCAATGACGCAGGATTATGCTGAACCACAGGACAAGTATCAAAGATGTCGGCATAAAGGGTCTGACACAGAGAGGGGTCTGACATCCCTCAGCCATGTCACCAGGAACAGGGAACCATGAAATCAGAGCGGACCCCATGGATACCAGGGAGCACACGGAGAAGCAGCTCGGGCCCAGCTGTGCCTCTGGGGGGTTCTGGGCTAAGCCGTCACTGTCAGCAGGCGCCACTGGAGTGGGGGCTGCAGCACGGACAGCGGTGGTGGCCGCACATGAAGCAGTAACAGTGAGTTTGAAGCTAGGTGGTGTGGACAGGCTGCAGGGGTCAGAGGCCAAGTCAGCCCAGCTCTCTCCACAGTGCCCAGAGAGCCACTGTGGGGCTGGGGTCTCACACAGACCAGCTGTGGGGTGGGCGGTCACACTCAGACCAGCTGGGGGTTGGGGTTTCACTCAGACCAGCTGTGGGGTTGGGGTCACAGACCAGCTATGGGGTTGGGGTCTCACTCAGACCAGCTGTGGGGTCAGCATCTCATGCAGACCAGCAGTACCTGAAGTGCAGGGCAGCAGGGCAGCTGGACAATGAGGCCTGGGGGTGGCCTGACCCTGCCAGCCACTGGCAGATCATCAGGCCCTTTTAAGTTCTCCTTTTTTTATCTTGGTAGCAAATCAATGTCTGCCCTGGAGCAAACCATTTTAATCCAATTAGTAGAGTCCTTTTACAGGGGTAAACGCAATACCCTTTCGTATTTACCTGCCATTTGTTCCCCATTCCTGCCTCCCCTCAGATTGCCCTGAAACACATATAGTGACTCACAGGTCTGCGGTTACTCTGGGGAGTATATGTGGTTGTGTAACGCACACGTCATCACTGTTGGATGACAGGCCTAGCTAGCTTGGGAGCTTTGCTGTTTTATCCACTCACAGCTTAATCTATTAATCAATTTGCATGTTCTATTTTTTTTTTTTTTTTTTTGCTTTTTGGGTCACACCCGGCAATGCTCAGGGGGTTACTCCTAGCTCTGCACTCAGGAATTACTCCTGGCAGTGCTCGGGGACCATATGGGATGCCGGGGATGGAACCCGGGCGGCATGGGCTGGCCGCGTGCAAGGCAAACGCCCTACCCGCTGGGCCCCTATTTGCATGTTCTTAAGTCAGGTTCATACTAATGAGATCTCTCTTCTGTGTAAACACTGATGGAGGGTGTGGCAGTTACAGAAGTCACCTTGACTCTGAATAACTTCTGACTTATACATCTATTAAGACTTCAATGTTATCTAGATTGGGCACAGCTCCTCTTTATACCCACTGCACCCAGCATGGGACAGGTATAATTTACCACAAGAGTACAACCCTGGCTATGCTGAGACTATCATTTAAGATTATAGGAAGTATCATATTAGTTTGCTCTCAGGCAAGTAAGTGTGACCCTTTCAGTATACAGAGAACAAGATACTCAGAATCACCCTGGTGCAAATAAGAAGGACCTTGTGGGTACCATCTAGATTACATGAAGCCCATGAAATTAAGATATATTACTTTATACCAGTCCCCTCTCTCTTTCCAGTGTTTCACATAAGTGATAATCTCAGAAGAAGGGATTAGTCCTTGGCATAATAATTTGTTTAGACCTGTAGTAGGGTGTGGTACCACCTTCCTCTACTCTTCTATTATCTAGAAGCTGTTTAGTTGATCTTTGTTGACAGGACCCTCCCTGAAGTTAGTTGGATCCTCAGCATCCCATATGGTCCCCCAAGCACCACCAGAAGTAATTCCTGAGTGCAGAGCCAGGAGTAGCCCCTGAGCATTGCCAGGTGTGACCCAAACACACACAAAGGTACATATAGGCACATACAATTCAACACAGTTGCCTTTCTTTCCTCCTTCACAAAAAAATAAAACATTAACAATAAAGACAAAGTTATAATCATGAGTCTTTGTGCCAACCCCAGATATAGAAATCAGAAAAGATGGAGCTGCTCTCAAAGAAAGATGGAGCCCTACTGAGCAGCCTCAACCACCACCCCCCACCCGCCCACCGAGGTCTCCAGGCGGGGCACAGACACCCCAGAGCAAGGGGCAGGAGGAATCCAGAGCCCGAGAGCGACAAAAGAGTGAGAGAAGAACAAGATGAGAAGCCAGAGCAGGAAGGAAAGGGAGTCGGCCCACGCCTCTGCCAATGCTGAGTCAAGTTGGAGGCAGGACACAGTCAGGGGCAGTTGCCCACACACTGGCACCCACGAAGTCTCGGCTGTGGCCCTTGGGGGCCTGCACCTGGGCGAGCTGAGCCCTGGGTCAGGTCCAGTGGCAGCTCCCCACTCTCTAGGTCCCCACACGCAGAGAACGACTGAAGGGTGTGGGAACTAAGACCCCGTCCCTCCCCAGGGCAACACACAAACCTGCTTCCTGCTGGCCACAGAGGCTGAAGAAAGAGCCTGAGAAAGCGGCGAGAGGCTGTTCAGCGGCGACGTGGGATGAGTCGCGTCACCCAGGAGGCCACAATGTGCTCCACGGACAGCTTGTCACAGCACAGCGAGTGTCCTGGTGGCAGTCCGAGCCTCTGTAGCCCGAGGGTCACCTGAGGCCTGCAGTGCAGTGGTCTCAGGAGGGGCTCGAGGGACTCCTGGCTCCTACAGAGGAGGAAGAGACGTGAGACTCCAGAACCTCGGGGGGGGGGGGTGGGGCACCAAGCTCAGCCTGTCACAGACTGAGGGTCCTAACCAGGCACTGGGCAGGCCAGACCCCTATGCAGCAATTACCAAGGGAATCTGGAAACATGATTCTGCCTCTGACCTGGAGACTCAACCCCACCGTCTCACACAGGGACGATCTAGCTCACAATCAAAGAGCAAGACCATGGGGCCGGAGCCGCAACACAGCACATGAAGCGCTTGCCTGGACGTGGACGAGTCGGGTGCAATCCCGGCACCCACAGGACCCCGAGCCACAGTAGGGAGAGACCCTGAGCTCAGAGCCAGGAGTCACCCTGAGCACTGCCGGGTGTGACCCCCAAATCAAATACAACAACAGGGGCTGGAGCGACAGCACAGTGGGGAGGACACTTGTCTTACAAGTCAGCTCGGGTTCAATCCCTGGTATCCTATATGGTCCCCTGAGCACCGCCAGGAGTAATTATTTCCTGAGTGCAGAGCCAAAAAGTAACCCCTGAGCATCACTGGGTGAGACCCAAAAAGCCAAGCAACAACAAAAACAAACATAAAGAACATAACCCAGACAGGCAAACTGGGGATCCAGAGGAAGGCATACAAAAGCCTTTGCTAGGGACCCAGGGGCTGGTGTGCTGGGACCCATACCGGAGCCTCCTAAGGGCAAGGCCTGCACTCCATTCCTAAAGCCCAACTCAGATGGGCTTTAGTAGTGGGGCTATGCTTCATTCATGTCCTTTAAAGGGGGTATCCAGACCAAATGATGTATAAGTAAACTTAAAAATTCTGTGGCCATCAACAGGCACAACAGAAAAAGAACTCCATCACAGCAGTCAATTATTAGGGAGATCTAAGGGCTTATCTATAAAAAAAAATGGGAACAATTCGTGTTGGTGGCGATGTGGTAAAGAAGGAACTCAACTACTGCTGGTGGGAGTGTTGTCTGGTACAACTCTTATAGAAAACAGTATGGAGGGTCCTCAGTAAACTCAAAATTCAGCTCGCATACAATCCAGCAATTCCACTGTTGGGTATCCCCCGCCCCCGACCCCATTCACTCCAGAGGACATATGCACACCACTATTCGCTGCAGCACTCAGTACAATAGCTGAGTCAATAACAATCAAATTGCAAGACTCAAATTTTAATAACCAGATCTGAAAGGTGCCTGTCAAAATGAAAGACTGGGACTAGTGGGGTCGGTGGGACGGGGGCACTGGGCACTGGTGAGGGGTGAGACGGGGAGTCCGGGGCACTGGTGGAGGGAGCTGACCCTGGTGAGTTGACCGTGGATCAGTGATGGAACATCAAATGTCAAAAATTCAACCATGAATAACTTTGTAATTCAAGTTACTTTTTGCGAAATAAAATTTTAGAAAGAAAACCAAAGAATTCTGTGGCCATCTAGTAGGTGAATTATTTATTAAAGTGATTGGGTGAAACAATGCCACTTACTGGTTTTGGAAAAGTTACTTTTGATGAAATACTGCTTGATCAATACAGAATGGTTGGCTGCCAGCTTTTCACGAGTTGACATAAAAATATCTGAAGTTGGTCTATATTTTCATTTGCCATCAGAGAGCTATTGGTGTGGATATAACCTACATGAACGAAAAGCACCAGGGGGGTATTCTGTGTCTTTAAAATAAAACTGGGGCAGAGTGATAGCACAACAGGTAGGGCGTTTGCCTGGCAGGCGGCTGTCCCAGGTTCGACTCCCGGCATCATATGGTCCCCTGAGCACTGCCAGGGAGTAAACCCTGGGCTCCGCCAGGTGTGACTTAAAAGAAAACAGCAGCTCTGAAGGCTGCCCGACAGGTGAGCACAGCCCAGCGCACCAGGACCTCTCCAGGTGTGACAGACCGACTCCCGCTCCACAGCTCCCTGCCAAGGCACAGACGGTTAATGCTCCAACAACCCCTTACGAGAGCTCTGCCATGCGTTAATGTGGGATGCATTCACGGCTAACGGGGCTGGAACGCAGAACAACAGATTCCAGTCTGGCTGTTCTTTAACCGAGTGCTCCGGCTGACTTGCTCCTTTCTTCAGATTTGAAATAGTCATTGGTTCAAAGCAGTGATAACACACCTCTCCCCAGGTACCAACACTGCAAGCTCCACCGGCACCAACACTGCTGTGGATGTGTGACCAAATTATAATCATTCAATCAGAACAATTCAGGTTCTGAGGCTGTGAGCTGGTGGGGGTGAGAAGAAGTCAAGGGTCACCGGCGGCAGGATGCTGCCACTGGTGGTGGGAGTGGGCTTAGAACATTGTATGCCCAAAAATCTGTTATCACAGTTCTGCAAGTCACCTGGCTGACATTTTTAAAATATTTTAAAGCCACACCCCATACCTAGAGAATTCGATTTCACTTATTTCATAGATATTGCAAGCGGCATTCCTACACCAGGCGGCTGTGCCACCCAGCAAGGTGGGGAGTTTCTACATTACTAACCCAGAAACATCAGGCTGTGCATTTCCCCCGGAACAAAGAGGCTGCCACCATGAACACGAGTGTCCCATGAAGCGCCCGGACAGGAGCCGTCAGATGCTTCCCGGCTCACTCGGCACAGTGCCCCACTGCTCTGCCACGCAGCTCGCACCTTCTCCTGCCAAGGAAAGGTGCCATTCCTTCCAGATGCAGCCCTAGAAGCCAGGGGCAGGGCAGTGCATGACCTCTGTGACATGGAGCACCCCACCATGACAGAACACGTGTCTCTCGTGACAAGTCTGGAGACATTGAGAAACAAGGAGCCTGAGCCCGCAGCCCGCAGCCCGCAGCCTGCGTCAGGAGGGCAGGGAATAATCGTTAGGGAGCACCAGTCCGGGTGGTTAGGGGGTTGCTGTGACATCCCCTGACATCAAGCAAGACCAGAGGTCCCTTGAGAGAGCCACAATGCTCCAGAAAGGCCCAGACAGCTCCCAGGGGGACGGGGGCAGGTGCTGGAATCCTGCAAAGGGCAGGAGTAGTCTGACAAGGCACAGCCCGGCGGCCGCTGCTCTCTGGGGACCTTCAAGCTCACGCCTTATGTTAGCACCTCCCCAAAGGGTGTCCCACCTCCACAGCCCCCAGCCCCACCCCCCCAAGGGCTCGCCCAGCATCACCACACAAAGGGTGCCCCCACCTCCACAGCCCCCAGCCCCACCCCCAAGGGCTCGCCCAGCATCACCACACAAAGGGTGCCCCCACCTCCACAGAACCCCAGTGCCAACCAGGGTGGGGTGTGAGACTGTGGGTCACCGCAATGGAGGCGAAGAATCTGAACTACAAACAGTTCCTGCAAACAAGCATGGAGCCACAGAGAGGGGCTGTTCCTGCACACATCGGGAAAACCGTTGTTGCCCCCAAATCAGGGCTGAGAAAAACTAAGAGAATAGACTGGTATGTGGGGGTGCCAGTTAAAAAATAAGTGGCCTAGGACCGGCTTTACTTATTAATCCAGACTCCCACTTTTTGTTTTTTCAGGGTTTACTCCTGGCTGTGCTCAGGGACAGCTCTTGGAGGTGCTGGGGGTCAAAGCCAGACCTAGCTGCTGTGAGCTGAGCGCTACCCACTTAACTCTCTCTCTGGCCCCAGACATACCTTCTCCTGAGTAAAACTGGTTATTTGGGGAAGCACATGAGACTCCCTTATGCTACTCGTGCTAATGTAACGTTAACGGAGACCATCAAGAGCCTGAAGTGACAGAGCATAAGCTGGGTGTAGGTGAAAGTCAGCAAGGGTTCAGGTGGGCTGCAGGAAGGGCTTCCATCAGGGGAAGAGAGGCCCTGGGCAGCCCACAAGCACCCTGGGAAAATCGCACCCATGTTGAGGGAAAGCTAGAAGGGAACGAGGAGGCCTAAGGTTGCCACTTCTTTTCTAAGTTATTTTTTTGTAATTAAAAAAAAAAATGGGGGCTGGAGCGATAGCCCAGTGGGTAGGGCGTTTACCTTGCATCCGGCCAGCCCATGCCAGCCCGGGTTCGATCCCTGGCATCCCATATGGTCCCCCAGGCACCGCCAGAGTAATTCCTGAGTGCAGAGCCAGGAGTAACCCCTGAGCATTGCCGGGTGTGACCCAAAAAGAAAAAAAAAAAAGGAAACAAAAGTTCCTTTTGAAAGTTTTGCTAAGAAAACCACAGCTTCCGTACTGCCGTGTGCACGTCTGGGAGGGGAGCACACTGGCCTGAGGGTCCGAATCACAGCACTCGGGGCATAGAGAGGGTGGTTTCTCCCTCCAGAAATGCCCGCCCACCATGATGACAATTTAACCAAGTGTGAGAATGCATTTTGTTTTGATTTGAGCAAAGCCACACCTGGCTTTGCTCACAGCTCACTCCTGGCTCTGCACTAAGCTCACTCCTGGCTCTGCACTAACCCCTAAGCGGGGTTCAGAGGATTTTACAGGGTGCCAGGGTTCAAACCCAGGTCTGTTGCGTGCTAGGAAGACGACACGCCCACTGTGCTACTCTCCTGCTCCGCAGACATGAGAAGCAGGAGAAAGTCCTAACTTCTGCAGGTCAAAGGGTCCAGCCCACTGCCTGCAGCAGAAACGCTCTCGGACTGTACAAGCTATAGGGATCCCAGCAGGAAGTAGGGAGCAGGGCAGGCGCGTGCTGGAGCTGAGGCGGGTTTCCACACTCACTTCCCCAGACACAGGCTCCCAGTGAGCTCCCGGCTCTCCTCAGCCTCCTCGCTGGCCCAGCATCAACAAACGCCCACTGACATCAGGTATATGCCAACAACAATAGTAACACACACAAGGCTACCTACCCACGCCCTCTCTGGCAGTACCACAAGCACAGAATCTCCTTAAAAGTGCAAACCCAGCCCTCAAAGGACACACAGCTCGGACAGAAACAGCCGCAGCCCGGCTCACACCCCAGTTCCTCACACTAAATCCATTCTCGGGGTCCCCTACTTTCCAATACTGCCAAATGCTAGCTGAGACATGCAAGTTTCCCGCCACGCATGGGAGAAGGTGGTTTCCCGAGCCAGGCAGACCCTGAATAGAAAAGCACTTTCCTGTTGCTCACGTTCTCTCTGAGCTCTGATGTGACGGACTCACAGGCTGATCTCGGGCAAGCCACTATTTCCTACTTCCAGCTCCCCACTGCCACAAGGTGGAGTCTGACCTCACAGCAACAACGCCCCCTCTCCGCCCCCCTTTACCCTGCTGGCAAGATCAAAGAAAGGAGAAAAAAGAAGACTGAAATCCTAAATGGAACCAAATTTGGGGTGGGGGAATATAATGTGCAGACAAGGCTGGAAACTTCCCACCCTCCACAAGATGAGACAATAATCACATGGGCTGTATCAGAGTTTGGGGGAAGTGTAAAGTCAATTAGTAAATGGAACTTGTTTTAAGTGCTGTATGTTTATTATTAGCCAAGTGCTATACGTTTATTAGTAACTTGTTTCTTAATCTATAGGAGACCTTCTAGAAACAGTTGTTAAGTGGGTGGAGAGGAAAAGAGGAACTGTGCTTCCATCACAAGAAAGCAGCCTGGGGCCAAAGTGATAGCACAGCAGGTAGGGTGTTTGCCTTGCACAGGGCCAACCGGTTCAATCCCGGCATCCCATATGGTCCCCCAGCACCACCAGGAGTAATTCCTGAATGCAGAGCCAGGAGTAATCCCTGAGCATCGTCGCCGGGTGTGACCCAAAAAGCAAAAACAAACAAAAAAAAAACGCCTGGAGTCGAGTAAGCAACCTCGAACAGCCAGAGGGACCAGGGAGACCAGAGTAGGCATGCCCAGACAGTGGATAGCGGGGCGGGGGAGACAGCTAGAGGCCAAGGCGACACCTGCAGGAAGCCTGGGTCACTTTCGGCCACCACAGGGTGCCCTGAGCACTGCCAGGTGCGGCCCCAAACTGATAAGGAACACGGAAAGTCTTGCTTCCATCTGTACCACGTCCACACAATCTAAGGATTAAACACTGCGGCCTAGAACTATTAAAACTGATGACTGAAACTATGATCTATAAAGAAGCACATTATCAAAACTATAGGGCCATGTTCTCATCGATGAATTTTATTCTTTAGGTATTTATTTTGGGTTTGTGGTGACAACCAGTGGTACTTGGGGCTCAGTCCTGGCTCTGCACTCAGGAGTCACTCCAGCGGTGCTCAGGGGACCAGATGGGATGTCGAGGCTCCAACCTGAGGCAGCCTTCCCTGCTGTGCTATCTCTCTGGCCCCTTCAGACAGATTCTGCACCGTTTCCTTCTGCTCAGAAACACGATGCACTGACTGCCTGGCAGAGAAAGAGGCGGTGCTCAGTTACCTCCGCTGGGGACGATGGTGCAGAGAATGCCAGCGCCCCCACAACCCCCTGCCAGGAGGGCCAACCCTGCACAAAGCCCGTTGTTTGTTTTATCAGACTGTGCCCCTCCATCGAGGAGGAATGTTTGTTTTCCAGGTCCCACTTCATGTCTCCACAGATGAGGATTAAAGAATCCTTCCCGGGGCGCTTCTCGCACGTCCCCCAGTCTGGTCCACACTTGGCGGTGTCGCTTCCTGCCTTTTAACTTGCATCCCCTGCCGGCCCTTCATCCACTCCTCTGTGCTGGCCTTGACATGGACAGTGTTGCTTCAGACCGCATCTTCAAAGGAAAGGGCAGAGGGAAATGTCACCAGGAAGGAGGCCAGATGGCCAGTGGCCAGGGGGCCACCCAGTGGCGCTGCGGCTACCAGCTGCAGAGCGTGTGACCCAGGCACCATAGGCAGGAGGGCAGCCAGATGGTCTGGCCTGCGGCCAGGTCACGAGGTCACCCAGGGGTGCCCAATTCATACCCCGGGCCCCCAGTTACCTGCACCCTGCCAGCAACACAAGTGACAGGAAATGCTTAAGGGAGATGATATCGGAGGATTCAGAGATGGGGACAGGAGGCTGAAAGCCAGGAAGGACTCTGGAGTGCACCAGGAGTGAGTCCTGAGCACTGAGGGGTGCAGTGAGGAGTCCTGAGCACTGAAGGGTGAGTCAGGAGTGAGCCCTGAGCACTGGGGAGTGCAGTCAGGAGTGAGCCCTGAACACTGAGGGGTGAGTCAGGAGTGAGCCCTGAGCACTGAGGGTGAGTCAGGGAGTGAGCCCTGAGCACTGGGGGGGTGGGGGTACAGTCAGGAGTGAGCCCTGAGCACCCCAGGGTGTCAGGAAGCAGTTGGACCGGATGAGGCGGTCCAGTCAGCAGGCTGTGCCAAAACCCTCCCAAGAATCTCAAGCCTGCTCAGGAGTCACAAAGAAGCCAAGTCCGGGTGAAACGTCAGAGGCCACCTAAGCTCTGGGCCAGGAGCAGGAGCTGGACGGAGGCTGGAGACAAGGCCCTGGCCCACAAGTCCTGACTCACCCCTCGGATCAGCCCCTAGGAGACTCGCGCTGGTTCCCTCTAGTGGCAGCTCAGTAGAACTAGAAACATTCCGACAAGGGCAGGCAGCCTGGGAAATGCTGAGAAAGCACAGAAACACTCCCCAAAAGCAGATCTGGGGGGCAAACTGGGAAGGTGAGTGGTAAAAAAGACACCGCAGAAGCTATGACCAGGAGGATCAGGCAGAAAATCCTCCCAGAAACGGAAATGGAACTTAGCTGATTCCTAGCATGGCACGTGGTTCCCTGAGGGCCGCCAGGAGGGACCCCTGACCACAGGGGGAGTTGAGTCAGGTCAACAGGTGTGTTGACCCCTGACCCCAGGGGCAAAAGTTAGCCCCAAACCACAGCCAATGCTCCCACAAAAGTACATGACAGGAAAAATAGAAATGGAAAACAATCCACTCAAATGAGAAGTCATAAAAATCCAGTATGTGAATCTAAACCTCTGCTCTAAAACATAAGGTCGAGGGCCCAGATAGTACAGCGGGCAGGGCATTTGCCTCGCATGCTGCCAACCCAGGTTTGGTCCCCGAACACCACCATTACTGAGTGCAGAGCCAGGGGTAACCTCTAGACATCGCTAGGTGTGACCCTAAAAACAAAAGAATTTATGAATAAAAACATAATGACTAACTGAGGTCAGTGCCTCGGACAGATAACACAGCCATCAAGGCTTCTGTGACGTTCTGGCAGTCAAAATGCCAACATGTTCTCAGATGTCCTAAGCGTGGGCCAGAGCGACAGTACCCGGCAGGGAGCTCGCCTTGCATGCAGCCAGCCTGGGTTCAGTCCCCAGCACTCCACACAGTCCCTGGAGACAGCCAGGAATGATCCCTGAGTGCAGAGTCAGGAGCAAGTCCTGAGCACCACTGGGTGTGGGCATGGCCCCAAAACTAACCAAAAGAGACGCCCTGTGCTCAGGCAACAACGCGGGACTGTGAAGCCCTGGAAAGGGGCAGGTGGGTGAGGCTGGCGCAGCAGGAGCTGCAGGGATCAGGCAGGTGGGAGCAGACCCCAGGCACCAGGTCGGAGCACAAACACGGGTCTCGCCTCTAAAGCCCGAAGGACTTAAAGTGACTCTCCTTGTCTCAAGACTTAAACATTCTAAGTCTCCCCCCTTTAGGCCATACAAGGGCAGGATCATGGTCACATGAGAGTCCTGGTCACACGGAGCTGAGTGGCTGGAGGGGGTGTGGCAAGGCCAGGGTGAGCCTGCTGGTGCCCTCAGTGGCTGGGCCGCAGGGGTGTGCAAGGGCTCCAAGCACAGGTGGCTACATTCAAGGCCACACTTCCCTCCCCTTCACCACATTCATAGGAAACAACCGGGTGGACACAGTGGCCTTTGTCATGCTCAGAAGACCCCACCCAGGGAGAGCAGAGCAGGTGCTGGGCACCACGGATGTCCAGGAGGCGGGTTTTCCTTACACTGTCCTTCCCATCCCCAACTCTTACACAGGACTCAAAGACCCGGTGAATGGATTCTCCACTCCACAAAAGTGACGCGTGTTCACAGGCCCAGAAGCAAGGTCCTACCCCAGGTACTGCACATGGCACATCCCTAGGAGATGCCTGGTGAGCCTTAAACAAAGTGCCCGTTTCCAGAGACAGAAAATGAATCCATCCATCAGAGGGTAAGCAGTGACACCACGTTCTCACATGAATCTATCTTCCCCCAAGAAACAAGGCAATGATGGAACTGCATAAAGGCCACGGTCTGGGTGCACCAGCCGCAGGGCCCAGGGCAGAGAGCAGGCAGGAGCGCCAGCAGCCCCACCCACTGTGACACCCACCCATGCAGGCAGGACCACCCACCATAACCATCCTGTCCATCCGAACCCCACACAAGGGTCACTGCTCTTTACGAAAGGGACCACAAGCCACCAACTTAGAGTTCAGACAGAAACGCTATTTCTGATGACTAATTAACAGGAAGGCTGTAAATGAGCATTGGGGCAAACACAGGCAACACTCTGGGTCCCTCTGGCTTCCCTGTGAGAAGGTGCGAGAAACCCTTCAGGTCAAGGAGCTGTGCCTGACTCTGGACACTCTGGACACTTGCAGTTCTGTCAGGGACTCAGGGACATGGCAAAGCTTTTGAAGAAACGTCTGTGTTGCTTGCTTTCAACCTCCCGGCAAACATGGGACCAGCAGAAGCTTTCAACTGAAGGACAAATGCACCAACAGCTGAGTTTCTCCCTAACTATTCAAAGCAAACCTCTACCAACACACTCACCCTCCGGCCCACTCCAACAGTTCTGGGAACCCAAGCACAGCACCCCTCCGTCCAGAGAGCCCCGACTCCTACACGGGCTCTGCAACCAGGCACGGGCAAACTGCAACGGTGTCATCTGCCACGCCCATAGGTCTCTGCAAGTGCCTCCAGCACCACAGCTGAGGTGCCCACGCCGCACCCTCCTCCCACACATCGGATCGAAGAACTTCTCGTATTTACCTCTAAAATCAAGAATTTCCTGACTGAGAGGGCAAGCAGTAACTTCTCCTGGGCCCGTGTCACAACCCCTGGCTTTCTAGAGAAATCACTTTGTATATTAATTTCCACCGAATTCTTCACTAGTCAAGTCATGACTCCAATTCGGTGTCACCCAGGGCAGGAGCATTCTTCTGTGAACAGACCTGGGGTGCGGTTTGCCACCCAATAGACACTTCCCTGAAGGTTCAGCCCTTAGCCATTTGCAGATGTCGCCTATGGGTTCACAGGCAACGTCCTAAGGGGTTCCCATGAGAGTCAATCCTCCACAGACCACTAGGTAGGGACAATTTCCCTGTTTTTCCAGCTGGGGAGAAAGAGGCACGGAGTTGCCAAGGTCAGGCTACGGGGCCCCGCCCTGGCGCAGGGGTGCCCAGGTCCAGGCTATCACTCTTGCACCTCTGAGACTCTCCCAGTCAGCAGCCAACAGATAAGAGGCTACGGGTGAGAAATAAAGGCGGGGAGCTGCCGGCCCGCCTACCCCCAGACATACATGTGGGAGGGTCTGGGGTCTGTGTAGGAGATGCCGTTGGGCATACACTGAGCACCTGACACTGGGTAGTTCCCTTGGGACCCCAGATCTGTCCTGGCTTTCTGGGGCTCCGCTGACACCAGCTCCGCCAGGAGATGCTCAGGGTCAGGCATTGGCCAGACCCAGGGAATCACTTCAGTGGTGCCAGGAAACCCCGGGGAGGGGCTTGCCTACAAAGTTTATAAAGAACTGGAAAGGAGGAAAGAAGAGAAGGAGAAGAGGAGGGGAGGGGAGAGAAGAGGAGGGGAGGGGAAGGAAAGAGGGGAAAGGAAGGAGGGGAGAGGGGAGAGGAGGGGAAAGGAGAGGACAGGAGAGAGGAGGGGAGGGAAGAGGAGGGAGGGGAGGACAGAGGTGAGTGGAGGGGAAGAGGGAAGAGGAGGAAAGAAAGTGCCACAAGGTTTGACTTCAGGACAGGAGAGACTCTGGCAGTTCTGCCAACTATTAAGGCTCCGTACTAGAATGTTCCTTTCCGCTGTCTTGCTTCTGCCCTCACTCTTGTCCCTTCAAATAAGCAAGGAGGAGAGAGGCAGCTGCCCCAACACCCCACGAGAGACAGGCAGCCAGAGCAGGGCAAGTACTGAGGATGTACTGAGGATGTGACTGCCGCCCCCCACTCGGATCAGCCCAGCCCCAGGCTGTGGTCCTGCCCGACTCACCACCACAGACCCAGGGCTCCCAAGCCCAGTACCAGACGCTGGGGCGAGTTTCCAAAATTCTGTCTGTGTCCGGCAGACCAGCTGACATCTCAGTTGGAGAAGGTCACTCATAGGACTAAGGGATGTTTTGGCCTAGGTTCTCCCAAGACTGCCCACTATACCCAAGCTAGGTGGAGAAAGTAGTTTTCGAAAGAAATTTTAAAAAACAAACATACAAAATGCACTACAAAAAACAAGAGAGGTTACAGATTTATGGAAAAGGCTTGTGATGCCATTAGAGCCGGCCTGCGCCACTGCACATGCTGTGAACATATGTAACACATAAAATTCAAACAGAAGAATTCTCTCTAGTAAAAAAGAATTTTTTTTAAAAGAATCCTTCTTAAATACTAACAGCGTCTGTACTTTATGGATGAATTTTTTAAATGATTAAATTTAATTCTCTGGATTCTTAGAATATATTTTTGCTGAGAAGTATGGTGATTTTTTTTTTAAAGTACACAAGAACCAAAGACGGACATTTGTGACCTGTGTCCATCAACGAGGCACCTTGCCCTGCTTCAGTTCTGGGCAGCCACTAACCTCTCGCATGGTGGAACCAATTCATCTTTGACCTGGTGAAGAATATTTTCTACCTATCCAAGACGAAAACATCGTTCACACACTACTTGAGCATGACAAATACATGTTAAATGCAATCAGCCTTAAAGAACTATTGACCAGTGTGACTGTCAAAATGACACTTTTAATATTCTGTTCCATTTTAACCCATCAGACAAGTCCCAAAACATTTGTCTCAAATTATCTTTTCTCCCTCCCCCACAAATCCTTAACTAAGAGAAGAATTCCACCTTCCAGATAGCATCTTCCTCAAAGCCTACCCAATAAAATAAAACCCAAAGAGGCAAAGAATCAAAGTTAATTAACACTTGTTTGGACCATTTCAGGATGAAACAAACCAAAAAAAATCACACCCAGCCTGGCCAGGCCACCTTTCAAACACCAGCGTGTGAGGGTCAGCTAAGGGCAGAGCTGCGTGTGTGCACGCGCGGCCTTGGTCCCAGCAGGGCTAAACAGCGAATCTCCCCGTGGTGTCGTGGAGCCAAACTGACCGTGACACTGAAGGGGCAGGTGACTCAGTCCAGCACCCAGCTGGTCCTGCAGTCTGCAAACAGCAGCGCACCCACAGGACTGAATGTATTTTAATGCAAAGAGAAAGAAGGTGAGTCAGAATGTACTGGCGGGGCCGGGTCACAGCACAGCAGGCAGAGCGTTTGCCTTGCACACAGCTGAACCGGGTCCGATCTCCAGCATCCCATACGGTCCCGAGCACCAAAAGGAGTTACCCCTGAGCTCAGATCCAGAAGCCCTGAGCACAGTCAGGTGTGGCGCCCACCAAACAAACGCACTGCAGGTACAAGAATGAATAGTTTCCTGTTCTCATCCATCTGACTCATCTCTCACCTCAGACTGGGGTCTAGAAAATATCAGTGTGTGCGGCAGGCGTGCGTACATCCCACGCGCCCACAGGAGCCTGACCCCAGGCAGGCTGTGGAAAAGCTCCCATAAGTGCACGTGCAGAACTCGGTCCTGGAGCCGCCTGCCCTAGGGCCTGGAGAAGGAACAAAATAGCCAAACCAGGAAGGGCAGTCAAGCCCCAAGAAACTTCTTATAATACCCTAGTTTCAACAGGACTGGATTGGTCCAAAATTAGAATGTCAGAGCCATTTGCTATATGATCTGCACCAAAACCCCCAATCAGGATGACAGGGCAGAATCACAATAGGAAACTTATTACAAAAGTAATTCGTGGTTCTTCCCATTTCCTAACGTGTTACCAGTTAGCCCCACATTCCTCCTTTCAAATCCATCCATGGCTTCTTACTGCTCATGAAAGTGTTCACGCAACACATATTTGCTGAGCACTATTTTAGCTTCTGCCTACAAAGCAGTGAGCAAAGAAGAGTTCAGCTTTTGACATTTTCTTTCCTCACAAATACACGTCTCATGACCTCAGATTAATCCTGAATACTAGAGATGGCACATCTACCAATGGTTTCTCCCATATGAGAGAATGATGTGTGACAATAGCCTTTTGTTTACTGGCTACCTAATATTCCATCACAGCTGATGTCACCATTTACCAAAGACATTTCTAAACCCTTTCCTGGAAACACAGGAGTGAAACAGAACAGGTGAGTGACAACAGGGTGGACTTAGAGGACCCAGAGGGAAGGAAAATGAGCAGTCTTACCAGCAGAGACCCGACCTGGCCGTTCAGTCACGCCCGAGCACGCGTCCCACTGAGGGCCCATTCACCAGCCCCCCCATTTTATAAGCCCCACTCCGTCTTTGATCCAAGAAGACATTGTCTGCACAGAACAATACGTTTTCATTTCGATTTCCCTTCTTTTCAGGAAAGGAAATATCTGCGCTTCAAGGGCTGCTTTGAAGCACGGCCGTCCGCCAGCCCAGCCAGGTTGGCGTTCCGCGGCCTCAGCGGGAGTCTGGGCGCAGACTGGGCGGCTACCCATGGCCGCCCGCTCAAGGCCAGCTCCTTCCAGGAGAGGGTCTGGGGCCCAAGGAGGAAAAACAAACACGCAAACACTCGAGGCTTTTGATCATGACCTTCGGAGGCCCTTTCTCACACACAGCGGGTTCGAGGCAGCTCAGGGAAACTGAGGTACTAAGCCCAGGCAGTCATGGGACACGCAACAGTTGCCACAAAGAACAAGTGGCAGCTCTGCAAGTCGAAGGCATTCAGCGAAGGGTCAGGTAAACCGCAGAGGCCACGTGAGGCCACTCACTCACCTGTCCTGACACCTTCCGACAACCCGATTCAAGAACCATGAGCCGTGTGCGACGAGCACCTGCCCCCTCACCCTCTGCTAGGACCAGGAGGACAGGGAACTACTGGACAAGAGAACTTACAATGTCTCAAGTTCTGAGCATTTACCCACCATCCCCATCTGGAGGAGTTTCTAAGTGGATGACTGCAGCCCAGGCCCACTCGCGTGCTGAAGGTGCAGGGATCCCAGCTCAAGAAGTCCACCCACCTCTCTCCAAGCCTTGAGCTGACCTAGTGCTAAGCCAGAGTTCAAATTTTTGGTGTTTTTATTTTTTTGGTTGTCCTTTTTTGGACCACACCCTGCAGTGCTCAGAGGACCACATGGAATGTCAGGGGTAGAATCTGGGCTGACCTGTGTGCACGGCAAACACCCACCCACTGTACTATCTCTCCAGCCCCTAGTGCTGACAATTTTAATAGTATTTGCTTTCATATTTTTTTTCAAATTTTTTCCTCTAGTATCCAAATTTTCACCATAAACATTCAGAAACTTCTTCTTTTAAAGAGGTTTATGAGATTCTGAGAGATCATATAAGCCCATTACCTTTTATTGAGATTTCCACAAAACACACCTCATGCATAAGTAATCCAGAGAAGACATCATGTGGAGGTGATATGAAACAGAGAGGACATTATCTGGACGAGTGACCGTGGCAGGCGGCCCGTGCTCTCGACCCCATGCTGAAGCCATGTTGAATCTCCTCATTCCGCTACCCTGTGTCCCTCAGAAGATGCCCTTCCCGGTGTTACACACCGGAGCCTCGAGAGATGAGAGCAGCCTGGGTGCCTCTCGGCGGGGCTGTGACTCCCAGCACCGTGTGGTGCCTACACGTAGCCATGAGGGGGCAGCCCAGGCTTCCTGGGCACAAGCCCTGAGCAGCATCGCATCCTCGGGGCCTCAGGCTGAGCCACTTGCTGCACAGTGAATCTCCATGTGAGGCCTCTGGGATGCCCTGAGTTCCCACCATCAAAGGGAAAAAAATATCCACCTGAGTATGTGGGGGCAAATAAAGGGAAGCGATGCCTTCCACTTTCCCAGCAGTTCAGACAATATACCAGGACCAGAGCAATAGTACAGAGGGGAGGGCGTTTGCCTTGCATGTGGCAACCCAGGTTCGATCTCCGGCATCCCATATGGTTCCCTGAGCACCACCAGGAGTAATTCCTGAGTGCAGAGCCAAGTAACCTGAGCCCTGCCAGTTGTGGCTCAGAAAACAAAAACCAACCAACCAATCAATGAGGCCCATGCAGTTTCAAGTCTGTGTGCAGACCTTGGCCCTGTGCGTATGGCATGACAGAACACGACCCTGAGCACCCGACACAGGCTGGGCCCTGAGGCCCAACCCCAGACCTGGTGCTCAGGGCCCTGGAGCAGGCAGAGTGCCCGGAGCGAGCTGTGAGGTGGCTGATCTCTACCCGTCGCCTGCCTTAAGCTGCCCTCCTCACCCCACAGGAGGGCACACATCTTTTTATTTTTTATTTTTTTGCTTTTTGGGTCACACCCGCGACGCTCAGGGGTTACTCCTGGCTCTGCACTCAGGAATCACTCCTGGCGGTGCTCGGGGACCATATGGGATGCCGGGGGATCGAACCCGGGCCGGCATGGGCCGGCCGCGTGCAAGGCAAACGCCCTACCCACTGGGCTATCGCTCCGGCCCAGGAGGGCACACATCTTTGCCTGAGATTTCTCCTGTTTGGGGGCCACAGCCAGCAGTGCTCACAGAGCCACAGAGGATGCCTGGGATTGAACCCCAGTCAGCAGTGTGCAAGGCAAACGTCCTCCCTGCTCTATCACTCCAGCCCGCCCTGTAACTTTCTACCTGACTCTGTGCCTGTTGGCAGCTCACAATGCTGTGCCAAGACAGAGGTGCCAGCCTCACAGAGCACCTGCGGTGAGCCAATAAAAACACGGCGAATGCCAAGTTCTCGGTGAGCATGGAGCATGTGCATCTGATGGCAGGAGCACTGAGCACATGCACCTGACGGCAGGAGCATGCACGGCTGACAGCGGCAACAATGGATCCAGCCCTGCACGCTGTAGTACACTTGAGCAATGGGCAGGCAGAGAAAGCAAACGATTCCAGGCCGACCAGCAGGGTGACTCCTACATCCTCCCTGGTAAGAGAATCCCGCAGCATGATGTACTCACAGGAGGCCACCGGCTCCCTCACTGCTGCCTGGACCCCCGGCACCCACACCCACCCCACACCAGGGGCTCTAACAAGCCCAGCTGCGGAAGGGACGACCTAAGGCAGAAAACAAATGGCCCTAAGGGTCTGAGCCCCAAGTCTTCATTATGTTTGATTTGGGGGGTAGGGGGTGTCACACCCGGCGATTCTCAGGGATTACTCCTGGCTCTGCACTCAGGAATTACTCCTGGTAGTGCTTGGGGAACCATATGGGATGCTGGGGATCAAACCCAGGTCGGCCATGTGCACCCACTGTACTATCGCTCCAGACCCTCTTCATTATATTTGAAAAAAATATTCAAGAGTCAGGATGTCAATGAAGGCAGAACTTCACCTTCCACAAAAAGCAGATACCTTCTTTTCTCTCTCTCTCTCTCTCTCTCTCTCTCTCTCTCTCACACACACACACACACACACACACACACACACACACCCCTACGTCTCCCCCTGCCATATGGACCCCAGAGAGCGCAGTGGGGCTATCTCATGTCACTGCATGGCCCCATGGCTAGGGTCCCCTTTCACCCCAATTGCACGAGCACAGAGGTGGAAATGAGCCCACCAGGTCAAGAAGGGCACCCACAAATCCTAGTTTCAAATGGGCAGCTACTGTCCCCTCCTGATCCCATACACTCACCAGCCCCACCATAACTCCAAGGAAAACTAACTAAACTTAACATCCTGGTGAGATGAAACAGCAAAAATCTGGTGGTCCAGACTGTGTGCCCCAAACCTAACCAAAGAACTGAACTTGTACTGCAGAATGGCTGACATTAACATTTATACTAAGTCCTTTGAATATTCTAGAATTCAGCGGGATAGCTAACATTAACACTTATAATAAGCCCTTGGAACATTCTAGAAGTCGTAACTGCCCAACCTGACTCACTTTAGTCCCACGTCAGTAATGACCATGTCAGCAATATGGGGTGGGAGGGATAAGTGGCTCAGGAATCCTGCGTCTGTGGGCGGAGCCAGGCTGATACCCCGGCAGCTCCCCTGAACCCCAACAGCGTGTGGCCTCAGCCCAAAGTGGGCACTCAGGGAAATATGTGGAGTAGAGGCGGCTCCTGGCCAGCACAGGCAGTGTCCACAAGACACTGTCACAAGCCACTGGAACACAGGAGCTGCACAGGGGGCAGATGCTCACAGGGGAGAGCACCGGGCGCTCTGGACTCTGGGGTGCTGAGGGAAACTGCTGTGCCCAGAGGGCCTGGAGAGGGGAGACAAAAGGTGACCATGGGCCAATGGAAGCAAGAGGGACACAGCAGCACCTTCAGGCCACGGCAGCAAGGGACAGGCTTTCTCCCAGCGCAGACAAACCCACCTTGTTGGGCCCTTTCACAGTTTGCCAGTCAGGACAACAGACAGGAGCCTAGAAAAGGAGCCTCTGGAAAGAAACCCTGACGCACTCACTCAGAAACTACAGACTGTGGAGGTGTTCACTCCACTACGAGGCAGCTGAGAAGGAAAGTTTCCCCAGGATAGACGGAGCCAGGCTACGAGCTCAGGAAGCCCCCCGCGCTGTCTGGAGGTTGAAAGAAGTCTCCAGAATCTCCACGTGGGGCTCGCCCCCGCCCTCCCCGCAGCAGCCTTCCTGCCAGGTCAGACCCAGGCTGCCAACTCCAACACACACCCGCTGCCAGCAACCGTCCCCTCGGGCAGGTCCCACGGTTGCTGACACCGCCAGAGGGGAATATCAACCAAGGGACACAGGTGAGCAACCCTATTCCCACCTGTTCCAGCACCCTAAAAAATTCTGGGGCTCTCCTCCGCAGTAGGTAAAGAAAAAGAAAACAGCTTCAGAGGCTGGAGAGATGGCACGGTCTGCAGGACATTGGCCTAGCAAGTGGCTGACCCGGAATCAATCCCTGGTATCTCCCAAAAGGTCCCCGAGCACCGCCAGAAGTGATCCCTGAGTACAGGGCCAGGAGTAACCTGTGAGCACTGCTGGGTGTGGCCACAAAACAAAACACCTGTCTGCCCACATCCCGCGTCCCAGGGATGCCAGCAGTGACCAGAAAAAGCTGAGGAGCTCCCCAGAGTCCCTCACCACTATGACCTCGGTCCTGGCAGACTCCCAGTGGCCAAACGCCCTGAGGTGCCCATGATAAGCTATAACCCGTTTTGGAGGGGACATAGTTACGGGAATAAAGTAGGCCCTAGAGTTAAGCACAGCACAAGGCCGGTTACCAGCCTTGGATGTCCCTACTCTGGTCTCAGACTGGAAGGGAGCTGCAAACCTTGGCCTGACACCCCACACCGATGGCCCAAGGCCCGAAATTCCTGGGCAATAAATAGGCAGCCTAAAGGCACCAGAATGAAAGAGCAAGTGGGTGTCCAGGACTTCAGATGACCAAGTGGCAAAGGGTCTGCATCCCATCCAAGGACTCTGAGACCCCCGCCCCGAGGTCAGGGGTGAGAAGGCAAGAATTGCCCACTGAAACAGGAGGCTCCAACCCAGGGAAGGGAGCACGATGGCCACACACCGCCAGGGTCTAACCCAGGGGGATCTGGCTCAGCCAATCCCTTGAGGCTGGAAATGTCTACATGAGGGACCGGGAGCTTCTGGGCTGGCTCCCGACTGTCTCTTTTCCAGCTCCCAGATACAGCAGCTCCACTCTCAGGGCCGATCAGATTCCCTTCCACACACCGCATCAACGAAAGACCCTGCTGGGTAATGTTGCCCGGTCCACATCTATTGTCCACAGAGCTCACTCCAGATGGAGCACAGGGAAGCAGAGGACAGAAACGGGCAGCACTCCAGCAACTCACGGCTCTCCCCCTCCTTCCGGCCCAGCCCGAGAGGCACAGAAATGGCACCTGGCCACAATTTCACTCAGGAAGTACCCGGGCCTGGGTATGACTCCAGGCTGACCCATTCTGAATGTGGTGGCTGCATCTGTGACCCCCTCTCGCCAGGCTGCTCCTCCCTTTCCAAACACAGGTTTTGAAATCTCATCCACCGCTGCTTCCCTACATCTCTGGCAAGGAGAAGCAAAAGTGCTTGTGGCCTCCAGGGAGGTACCCGCCACTGAAACAGCCCAGAGGCAAAGGCCACCAGCCACAGCTAGGCAAAAAAAAAAAAAAAAACAAAACACTAAGGGGCCGGAGCGATAGTTCAGCGGGTAGGGCATTTGCCTTGCATGTAGCCAACCCGGGTTCAGTTCTGGCATCCCATATGGTGCCCTGAGCACCTCCAAAAGTAATTCCTGAGTGCAGAGCCAGGAGTAACCCCTGAGCAATGCTGAGTGTGACCCAAAATGCAAAAACAAAAACAAACAAAAAAACACTAAGGACCTACCTTAGTGTTTAAGATGGACAGGCGACCCCTTCTATCCCCTGATAGTACCACCAGGAGTGGCCCCTGGGCATTGCCTCAAAACAAGGATGAATCTGACCCAAACGGCTCCCAGCACTGAAGGCAATTGTTTCTCTCCACAATCAAAACTTACTTTTGTGGCGGGAGACAGTACAGTGGCAGAGCACTTGCCTCGCATGTGTGCGACCACGCTTTAATGCCAGCACCCCTATGTGACCCACATGGAGAGATCCCAGAGGACAGAGCCGGGAGTGAACCCTGAGTACCACCTGGTGTGACTAAAATAAACAACAAATAAAAACAGTAAGAATTTACTTTCTCCTATTTCAAATTCTTCTATGGGACCAATAACTTACAACACATAGTTAATAAAGAAAAGGAATTAATTCAGACTTAACGCTGAGTCCTCTATTGTGTTAACAGATTGTCTCTAGCCTCAGCAGAAAGCAGCTACTATCAGTAAACATGTATTTAATCCTCCAAACAGAACCCCCATCAAATATAATTAACATGGTCCCAGGTTTCCATCTCCCTGAGGTCAGCAATCGCACCTTTCAAGCTGTTTTAATTCTACCCCGTTCACACAAATAATCATAAGCTCAAGACCATCCCATGTGGCTCAAATCCAGAGTCAAACATTCCTGGTCTTTAGGAATCTTCTGTCACTAGAAAAAAAGCTTCTTTGACACCTTTTACCTGTAATGATGATGCATGGTCTGAAGATCCTAAAATCTTTTAAACTATTTTAATCCAACACTCACTTTTGCTTTGCTTCAGGCCACACCCCTCCTGTGCTCAGGACAGGACTAACTCCCTGGCAGCGGGAATATGCAGCCCAAGAGGATCCAGGATTGGTCACAGGCATGCGCCAATCCCAGCACCACCTCCCTGGCCACCAGCTAGCTATCTGCTACCGACATCAATTTCTATTCTGATCCTGTGACTTAAATACGCCCTTTGGTTTTCTAGGATCAAAATGATCCTGGTCCAATGAACCTAACTAAAAATATCAGGGGAATAAATGCATCACAGGTTTCTATTATCTGAACCCAACACACAGGGCAAGGTCATGAAAGAACCCAATAAGTGATCCTGTGTGCTAGACACCGGTCACCAGGTGGATGGCCTGGACAGCTGCAGGGGGTTAAAGTAACCCACCCACCTGGGACTGAAAAACCCAGAGCTAGCTCTTAACCTGGGCCCCTTCTGCCCCGGGAAGTGCGAAGAAGTCAAAGCACTTTGGCTTTGGGGAGCTTCAGAGCTGTCTGCAGATAGGGGTGGCCAGCAGCCTGGATGCCCAACGCACGCGACCCTAATAAGTGGTTCCACGCAAGGGAAGTTGAACCACATGGCCACGGATGCTGCGTACACACAGGTGTCGGGGTGCCAGGCCCGCAGGGAAGTTTCTCCTGCGCCCAGAGGAACACGCCAAATTCAGTGTGACTTGATTCCGCCGGAAGAACTTCCTCCCGCTCTCAGCTCCAGACCATCTGGATGGCTCCAAGCACTCCCAGTCCCCTTCCAGGCCAGATCAGGTCACCAAGAAACCCACCCCGAGTGGGGAGAGAGCGTGGGGGCTCCCCGCCACTCCCCAGAACCCTGGAAACCCAGAAAAATACAACTACCCAGTTGTAGTTGGGCCGGCTGCTTCTGGAGAGGCGGGCGCTGTCCCCAGGCCGGCCACCTGCCGCGGCCCCAGGCTTCGGGACACCCGCGGGCTCCCGATGACACATCCCAGGCCTCGTGGCAGGGTGGGGTGCCCGGCCCCGCGCCATGGAAGCCAGGGTCTGTCCCTGCGTGCGCGCGCCCTGCGTGCTGCTACACCTCCACGTGCGTCCGGCGCGTGGATCCCGGGGCAAGGGGTGCGGGCAGGCACAGCGAGGTGCCAGGGTGCCCACGCTTCCTCCTGCGGTGTTGCATCATGCACCACGCCGCGCCTGCAGGGAACCAAAATGGACTCCGGGAAAAGAGCGGCCGCATGGGTACCGGCCCGCGCGCACCCCCGCGGCCTGCCCGGCCCGCGCCCGGCCTGGGGGGCAGTTGGCCCCCACCCCAGGCCCGGTTCCTCGCCGCCCTCCCGCGGCCACACACGCAGCACCGGGGTGCCCCCACCCAACCAGGGTGACTCCGGGACCAGGGCAGCTGCCGTGGAACGGCGAGGCGGGCGCCGGGCACTCACCGAGCGGCGGGGCGGCAGGACGCGGGCAGCGGCGCGCGTGGACGAGCCAGGGCGGACGCACGCACGCACGAAGGAGGCGCGGCGCGCCGGGAGCAGCTTCGGACACGGTGGGGACTGCGGCTAACGGACGTTTGCTGGCCGCGCGCCTCTCCTGGCAGCTGCCCCGCCACTCACACCTGCCTGGCGCTGAATGGGCAGTCTAGGCGGGCTCCGGGTTTCATCAGCCGCGTGCGCCCGCCCCGGCCCGCCCCGGCCAGTACCCCGCCGCGCGCGAGAGACAGCCGCGGCCACCAATAGGAGTGCAGCGCGCCGACGCGGGGGCTAGGGGCGGGGCGCGGTGGGAAGGAACGCGCGCGGGGCCCGGCCTGGGAGTCCCGGTGGGCGTGTGCGCGCGCTGGTTCTGCCGCCTTCTCGGGAGCTGCGTGGTGCCTTTTCTCGGCCACTCCTCGGGACCCCCTGCTCCAGGCCCCACCCCACGCATCCCCGACCCGGGTTCCGGCCTAGAGCGACGGGCATGGCTGTGACATCCCGCCTCGTGGGACCCGGAGGTGACATGAGTTTCCTTTTACAAAAGTGCAAAGGACTTGGGCAGCATTGCGAGATTGTTTTTGTTTTGCTAAGCGTCAGGCACACATTCTGGTACTTTGAGCTTTTTGTCTGCCCTTGGATAGGACATCAGGGCTCCTGAGTTCAGGGACCAGAAAGCTACATAGCCATCAGTAGTTCTGTATCAACTGCTCCTCAATAGAAGGCAGAGAGAAATGCTGCCACCATCTCTCAGGCATGGAAAACCCAATCTTATTCTCAGCAACTCCATCTCTTGTCATTCGATTATTTTACAACTTCACCGTTTTTTTTTTTATTTCGTATGTATTGGAGTTTAGGTGACAGGGTCACAGGAGTGTTATTGGTTATGGTTTTGATCTGTAAAGTTTCTGCCCCTTCTCCACCGCTAAAATGTCGGTAACCCTCTTACACTGTCTTCAGGTCATTTCTAGTCTTCCTCGCCCCTTATCCATTGCTGCTGCTTGTCAATCTCCGTTTTCAAGACCAAACCTTGAGTTTCAAATATTCAAAACTCTTACTTTTTGAATAACCAAAGGCCAGTCCTTGCGTTTTGAATTTACCTCTTTCTGATAAGAGGCAAATAAAAACGTTAAGGGAAGGTAGGAGGAGGAGTAAAATCATCGAAGGATACTTGCCCCTTCTCAGGAAGGACCCTAAAGTTCTTTTACACTGCTTGGGGCCTGCCAGGGCATCAGAAATTTGTCAGTTACCACCCCAGAAATAGTGGGTGCCCCAAGCTCCAACTTTGCTGCCTCCTTGCTTGCTCCATAAGATTTAGCAAGAACCATAATCTGTAGAAAACCAAGAGTACTTGGGTAGCGTTGCGAGAGTGTTACTGGAGTGCTGAGCATACCACTTAGACTAAATCTGCCCACCTCCTGGCTTTTTATGCCAACAAGAAAAAACAGAAGAATGGTGTGTGCCTTCTTCCACCCCTGTCCACATGCTAGGCTCATATATGTGATGGTGAATACTGTGACCTCATCAACCATCAGCCTTAGAATTGCACTAGCAAGGAGTGTGAGTGATAGTACAGCGGGGGGGGGGTGTTTGCCTTGCACATGGCTAACCTGAATTCCATCCGGGTGTAATTCCTGCATTCAAGTCAGGATTAACTCTGAGCACCACTGGATGTGACCCAAAAGATTGAAAAAAAGATTTAGATTTCGTGATGCTTGGGTGTCAGAAATGGGGTTAGGACTGGAAAGAGAGCACAGTGGGCAAGGCGCTTACCTGGTCACCCTCCTCAGCTCCGCGATCATCCGGAGGACTGATCCCAGAGCACCAAGCTAGAGTAAGCCCTGAGCACTATGGGATATGGCCCCCAAACCCAAGGGAATAAGGAAAGAAAAGTAAACTTTGTGATGAACATAATGAACATATAGACATGAACAAATATTTTTAAGTACTTTGAAGAGTGTTTGACATTGCAATGGGGAATAGTTGTAAACTGTGTTTTGAAACTAGCTCTCCTGCAGCTTGTAAACTTGGGAAGATGACGCTTTCATCCAGCACGGATTATTTCGGTGCTGGGACTTGCCCGGAATCCTGCCTGGCCTCCTTTGCCTGCCGGCACTACCGTCCAAGACTGCCCCTGCTTCTCAGAGAGGGAGCCCATCCCGACTCAAAGCCCAGATCCTCACTCTCTGAAACTGCGTCTGGATTTGCTGGGTTTTGCCACCTGTCTCTGGAGCTTTACAAACTTTGCTCACTTACCAGATGCTTTAAGACCCTGGGACTTTACTTCAAAACTCCCAGTTGCAAAATACAGTTTAGGAGATTGTAGAAATTTTCTGAGTGGAAGCACTGAGGACAGAATATTGATAATACAGTTTAGTATTTTTCAATTCCAAGACCTTTCATTCACTCTGAGTTTATTTTCCTGGGAGATTTCTAGTGCTCTGCCCAGTTTAGCAATCTCAAAGCAGACATCACATTCGGGAAGATAGTGGGAAACCCTCAGTGGCAGCACCCATAAGGGTGCAACTTTCTGTTAGAAAATGACTCATTGTGAAATAGAGAAATAGCTATGCCAAAGGTCTTGATCACTTGATCACTTGACATCCGTTAATTATCGATTTGCTCGAGCGGGCGCCAGTAACATTTCCATTTGACCCTATCACATGCCAGTGTAGCCCAGTGGCATCTGGTTGATTCAGAAATACAAAGAGCCTCAAACCGTTTGTTCAAGGTCTTGATGAATAAGTCTGACCATCTTGTAGGTAGGCGGCCACGTGATCTTTTGACATCCGTGGGATCCAGTCGGTAATGACTCTAGTCCAGCAGTCGTCTCCAAATCGCATTACATGTCCAGTCCATCTGATTTTCGATGCCTTGGCAAACGAGACAGCGTCCCTGACTCTGGAATAGTGGCGGAGGCCGGAACTACGGATTCCTTCCCTCACTTGAGTGAGGCGTGATATTCCAAAGAAGTGATCATCGATGTCAAAAGAGGGGTTCGGCAGGGTGATAACCATTTCACCAAAACTCTTCAGTGCCACCCTCGAGAACATCATGCAACAATTAGAATGGGAAGGAATGGGAGTGAAGATAGACGGTCAGCAACTACACCACCTCCGCTTCACTGATGACATCATTCTAATAACACCAAACATTAGCCAAGCGGTACAAATGCTGGTTGACTTTGACCGAGAATGTCGAAAGATAGGTCTACAGCTGAATCTAAAGAAAACTGTTTATGAGAAATGAACTAGTTCCAGAGGCCCCATTCACTCTCAATGGAACAAACATCTCTGAATGCAGCAGTTATGTGTACCTAGGTCGAGAAGTCAACATGATGAGCGACCTAAAACCTGAGCTGCACATGAGGAAGAGAGCAGCATGGAATGCCTTCAAAAGCATCGAAGAAATAGCAAAAAAAGACAAAGAAACTCTGGATCCGGGCACATTTCTTGAACTCCACCATTCTCCCTGCATTAACATACGCCTCAGAGACCAGGGCCCTACGAAAAGCAGGATGAGAATGCTATTCGGGTCTCGCAAAGAGTTATCGAAAGAGCTATGCTTGGAATATCACACCTAAGGTCTTAGCAGGGGGATAAAACATAAAGCTTAGATAAACTAGCTGAGTATTTTTTTTTCTTTTTTTGAGTCACACCCAGCAATGCTCAGGGTTACTCCTGGCTCATCGCTCAGGAATTACTCCTGACTGTGCTCAGTGGACTCAGACACACAGGACAGAGCTTCTACCGGCTCTCCCTGTGCTCAGCTGATCATGAGGTGCCTGGGAGGGAAGCGAATTCTAGCCCTGACCTACCATCCCTATAGACCCTTGCAAGAACCCATGAGGGACGTCTGTTTCAACATCCAGACTCCACAGCTTGTCAGAGCTCTACCCAAGAGAAAATCCAATATCTCCCATTGCAGTTCATCAGTAAATGCATGAGATAAGAACCTACTACTGAGAGTATACCACCTGTACAGCAGAGCCTGGCAAGCTACCCATGTCATATTTGATATGCCAAAACCCAGTAATAATTATAGACCTCATTCCCATGACCTGAAGGCATGGCTTGAGGCTCTTTGTGTTCCTGGAGTGATCAGTTGTCTTTGGGATACACTAGCCCATGACAGGACATATGGAGATGTTACTGGTGCCCACTTGAGCAAATCCATGAACAATGGGAAGACAAGTGATACAAGTGATACAAGTGTGCTGAAGGGGGACTTTATGGGATGCCGGGGGTTGAACCCGGGTCAGCCACGTGCAAGGCAAATGCCCTACCTGATGTGCTATCACTCTGGCCCCATGAGTATTTTACATAGAGCTCAATTTAAGACAGGTTAAGGATCGCATTGCAGGACAAGAAAGTCTATAAGAGTCAGGCAGGCTTGATTAAAATCAAAGAAATAATTGAGCCAACATTTCACAAACAGTGAGTCAAAGTAGGTGTAAAATTCAGACCCTAGGGGGCTGGGCGATAGTCCAGCAGGTAGGGCATTTGCCTTGCACGAGACCAGCCTGTGCAGGCCTGGGTTTGATACCCGGCATCCCATATGGTCCCCCAAGCACCTCCAGGAGTGATTCATGAGTGCAGAACCAGGGAGAAACCCCTGAGCGTTGCCGGGTGTGACCCAAAAAAGCAAAAAAAAAAATTCAGACCCTAAGGAACATAATCCCTAAAGTTAGGGATGTCAGACCAAGGCCCAGCTATTGCTATTACGCAGAAAATAGATAGAATGAGCTAGTCAGATGTGGTTTTTGAGCTCTTCTCCCTGACACCTACCAACATGGAGTAGTTGTGTTTTCTTAGCCCAGATTGCTTTTCAAAATAAGGAGTTTACTACCTGTGGAAGAGTAATAAATGTGCTGAGACTAAAAAATATGTATGTCATAAAGCTGGACAAAAGAAACATGTACATTCAGGAGCTGGAGAATTAGACAGGCTAGTACAGCTTTTGTCTTGATTTGTTTTAATTAAATCACTGTGAGACACACAGTTACAAAGCTGTTCATGATTGAGTTTCAATGTTCCAACACCTGTACCTTCATGAGTTACGTGCAACTAACCCCAATCAATCACCATATATGTTTCCCAGAGCACTGCCTGGAGTGATTCCCTGAGCACAGGGCCAGTAGTAAGCCCTGAGCACAGCAAGGTGTGGTCCCCAAAACAAAGATAGAGAAAAGGAAAGAAAAATATGCATACAGATGGAACAAAAAATAGAGTCCAGAAATAGATCCACATAATATAGTCATATGACATTTAGCACAGGAAGAAAAGCAACTGAGTTGGAAAGCAATAGTCTCTCAACAAAGGGTGCTGGAACAACTGCACATTCACATGCAATAAACGAGTTAGATACAGACATTATATTGTTCACAAAAATTAACTCTGAAAGAATCTTAGACCTAAGTGTAAAATGATCAAATTCCTAAAAGACAGGAGTTAAGTTTATGTGATCTTAAGTTAGGTTTGGTGAAGGGTTTTTTAGGAACCATGCCCCCAAAAATGTGATCCACAAAACAGAATGGTAAGTTGGACTTCATTACAATGAAAAGCAAATCCAAGAGAATGAATAGACTGAGGTGCGTGCTTTTCTCTCAAGAGGTCGGATTTGATTACCAGCACCACCAGGAACAATGTAGGATCACAGAGCTGGGAATGGTCCTTGAGTATTATTATTACCCCAAAACAAAAACTTGTGCTTTATGTAAAAGACACAGTTAAAAGCATAAGAAGATAATCCACAAGCTGGGAGAAAAATTGTTGCAAAATATGCGCTGATGAAATACTGGTATGTAATATATACAAAAATATCATAAAACTTAATGATAGAACACAGTTGTTTACTTGAGCAACTGGAATGAAAGGGCAGCTAGTCATAGGCAATTGCAGATGACAGATGACTTTAAGAAAATGTATTTTCCCACTCATAAAAGATTGAATAAAAGTAGGTTAAAGAACGTGATACCAAACCTGTTTCTATAAAATACTCTGAGGAAAATATAGGTAAATCTTGTATTTCTCCTGATGACAACACAGGAATCATCATCATATGATGCCATTGACAAAGAAATAAAAGCAGAAATAAGCAAATGGAATACACTAAACTAAAAAACTCCTACATTGTGAAAGAAATTAGATTTAAAATTAAAAGGCTCCAACTGATTAAAAGGAAATATTTACACATCATGCATCAGAGGGCTGATATTCAAGATATATCACTTGTATCACTTCACTTATCTTCCCATTGTTTATTGATTTTCTTGAGAGGGCACTAGTAATGTTTCCATATGTCCCGTCCTGTGCTAGTGTAGCCCAAGGGCAACTGTTCGCTCAGGAACACAAAGAACCTCAAACCATTCCTTCAGGTCATGGGAATGAGGTCTATAATTATTACTGGGTTTTGGCATATCAAATACAACACGGGTAGCTTGCCAGGTTCTGCCATGTAGGTGGTACGCTCTCACTAGTAGGCTCTCATCTCGAGGCTTTACTGATGAACCTCAACAGGGGAGATCTGCTTTTCTCTTAGGTGGAGCTCTGAGGAGCTGTGGAGTCGGGTATTGAGAATGACTGACATCGTGGTGTGGAGGTTCCCTTGACTTCTTGCTAGGCTCACTTGGATGATAGGCCATGACTAGAACTGCCTAGAACTGTTGATCTAGGCACTTGATCACTTGAATCCCGTTATTCACTGATTTGCTCGAGCGGGTGCCAGTAACATTTCCATTGGACCCTATCACGTGCCAATGTATCACAATGGCATCTGGTTGATTCAGGAATATGAAGAACCTCAAACCATTCCTTCAGGGTCTTGACAAGGAAGTCTGACCATCTTGTAGGTGGGCGGCCACGTGATCTTTTGACATCCCGTGGGATCCAGCCCATCTGATTTTCAATGCCTTGGTAAACAAGACAGCGTCCCTGATTCTGGAATTGCGACGGAGGTCAGAACTCCGGATTCCTTCTCTCAATTGAGTGAGGCGTGATATTCCAAGGATAGCTCTTTGGATTCCTCTCTGGGAGATCCAAATAGCATTCTCATCTTGCTTTCGTAGGGCCCAGGTCTCTGAGGCGTTTGTTAATGCAAGGAGAATGGTGGAGTCGAAGAGATGTGCCCGGAGCTGGAGGTTCTTTGTCCTTTTCGCTATTTCTTCAATGCCTTTGAAGGCATTCCATGCCTCTCTCTTCCTCCTACGTAGCTCAGGTTTTAGGTCGTTCATCATGTTGATTTCTCGACCTAGGTACACATAACTGCTGCATTCAGAGATGTATGAATGATGAAACAGCAGAGATGTTTGTTCCATTGAGAGTGAATGGGGCTTCTGGAACTAGTTCATTTCTCATAAATATAGTTTTCTTTAGATTCAGCTGTAGACCCATCTTTCCACATTCTCGGTCGAAGTCAGCCAGCATTTGTGCCACTTGGCTAATGTTTGGTGTTATTAGAACGATATCATCAGCGGCGGATGTGGTGTAGTTGCCGACCATCTATTTTCACTCCCATTCCTTCCCATTCTAATTGTCTCATGATGTTCTCGAGGGTGATGCTGAAGAGTTTTGGTGAAATGGTATCACCCTGTCGAACCCCTCTTTTGACATCAATGATCACTTCTTTGTAGAATGGTGAGATCCTGGTGGTGAATCCGTAATACAACTCATGAAGGATCTTGATGTATTGAGTTTGAACACCCTGTTTGACTAGGGCTTCGATGACCACTTCAGTCTCCACAGAATCAAAGGCTTTCTCTAAATCAATGAACATGAGACAGAGCGGCATCATGTACTCCCTAAAAACCTCAATGAGCTTGTTTACTGTGTGGATATGGTTGACTGTGCTGAATCCTTTCCAGAAGCCAGCTTGCTCGCATGATTGTCCTTCATCTAGTGTTCTGCCAATACTGTTCAGGATGACTCGTGTAAACAGCTTGTAGATGACGGACAACAGGCAGATGGTGTGATAGTTGCCGATGTCGTGAATGTCTCCCTTCTTGAACAGTAGAACTGTCCTGCTGGCTTTCCATTGGGAGGGCACCTTGCATTCGGACAGGTAGCATGTGAAGAGCCGAGCTAGTGTATTGATGAGTACTAATGGCAGATTCTTCAGGTGTTCAGGTCTGACTTTGTCTGGGCCTGGTACTGTTCCCTTCTTTACTGACGAGATGGCATGTCGGATTTCAGAAGGGAGAACATTGGGAATGACATATCCATCCTGTGGATTTTGGTATGTGGGCAGGTGGATGTGGCTATCAAAGAGATCTGAGTAGAAGTCATGGATAATCTTCTCCATTGCCTTTCTGGAAGATGTGATAGAGCCATCAGAGCGTCAGAGGGCAGTCATCTTGTTCTTATAGTTCGCGAAGGACAAGCGGGCAGTGCAAATGCTTTTCCCGGCTTCTGCTGCATCTTCCAGTATTTCTGCTCTTCTGTCTTTGAGGTCTTCTTTTATCGCTTCTCTGTACCATTTAGCAAGCTGGACATTAGCATTTTAGTCTCCTGAGGCTCGCGCCTTGCCAGATTGGCAAATGAGCTCGAGAGTTTCTGAAGACAGGCGTCCTTTTTGTGTCTTTCTCTCTCTCGGCATTCTTCGCACAATCATGGAGGTGCTGAACCAGTCTGTTGTATTCTTCATCGATCTCATCAATGGTGGTATCTTCCCATGTTGCTGCAATGGTGCCAAAGAGTTCCCAGTTGGTGGTCATTCTGGGAGTTCTCTTCTTAAACTTTGCAGCCTTTTCTCCCCATTGCGGGAAGTAGAATTTTGCACGAAAGAGATAGTGGTCCGATCCTGTTTGGAATTTGGGGACAACAGCAACATCGGTCAGACAAAACCGTCGATTGAAGATGATGTGGTCAATTTCATTGTGGAACTGTCCACCAGGAGATTCCCATGTCCAACGTTTCACTTCAGCCTTCTAGAACTGTGAGTTCCCATGAATGGTCTTGTGGACATGATGAACTCAGATAGTCTCTCACCCTGTTCGTTCCATTCTAGGCCATGTGTCCCGATGTGGAGTTCTTCAGCCGATCTTCTCGGTCCTATCTTGGCATTAAAATCACCGACTATGATCTTGTAGAAGGTGTGATCTTTTATATAGAACTCCTCCAGTTCCATGTAGAATTTCTCAATTTTATCTTCTTTGTATGTGGATGTTGGTGCGTAGACAATGAAGATAGAAATTGCTGGCAGTGGGCCACATCTCTTCGAGTCTAATCGTCCTATCCAGTTTGTTAGGCATTCAAATGAATCAATGTTGATGGCCATGTTCGTGTTGACAAGGACACCAACGCCACCGACGCCTCTTTTGTCACATGTTCCAAGGAACAGTTCTTCTCCGGTGTCAAATACAGCATGATGCGACTGACGCCTCCTCGTCTCAGTCAGACCAATGATGTCTTACTTGATCTTTTGCTCTTGCACCATCAGATCCTCAATATATGCTTCTGATGCCAGTGTACATGCACTGAAAGTACAGACAGTCATGTTAGTCCTTCTTCGCTTTGGCAGCCTAGGATGGCCGTGAAATTTTATCAGGCACTGCTTGTTCGCCTTTCTTACTGCTGCCGTATTAAGGGGTCTTTCGGGGCCAGGAAAATAAACATTTTTGTTACTGGTTTTGCATATTGAACACGCATCAGACAGCTTGCCAGGCTCTCTGGGCAGGCTCTATACTCTCATTAGTTTGTAGGGCTCTCTCAGAGGGGTGGGTAGAATATTCACGGTAATATGCAACGGGGAAAGCTGGTTTCTGCTCTGCCGGGTGTATCTGTGTCTGCCTAGAACTGTATAGTGTATAAATGTGAAAGATCCTGGGAAGTTCCTGGTCTAACTTCCAGTATTATCTAAGACTGCTGGCACAGCTGTGGGTCTGGAGTGTCTCTCTTCCGGGGTTTCCGGGGTTTCTGTCTGTGGTGGTTGGGATCTTGCAGTCACGCCTTCTGACATGGAGGTGGAGGAATGGGAGGAGGAGCCCAAATCCCCGCTCCAAGTCTGGCCAGCGTGGCCCTCCCCGCACGAGTGAGCGAACCCTTGGAGCTATGTTGGACTCAGCCAGGGGCTGGCCAAGCCATTTACCGCCCTCAGAGCTCCATGGGCTGCTTCCACATGGGACCCAGTGGCGCAGCTGTGGGTCTAGAGTGGTTGGGTCTGGAGTGCTCTCTCTTCTGGTGATGCCAGTGCAGCTGTGGGTCTGGAGTCACTCCAGACCCACACTCAAATATATATATATATATACATATATATATGCAAATATATATGTAAATATATATAGCGTATAAATGTGAAAGATCCTATATATATGTATGTGAAAGATCATATATATGTGAAAGATCATATATATGTATATATGTATATATACATATATGTATATATACATATATACACACATATATATAATATACATATATGTATATATACATATATTTATATATAAACCCTTAAAAACTCAGCAGCATTGATTTTTAATAAAACAGCAAACAAATCCACCAAAATATGGGAGGAAGGGGCCAGAGAGATAAAACATGAGGTTAACCCTCATTCAATCCATGTCACTGTATATGATCCTCTGAGCACCATCAGGAGTAACCCCCCAAACACAAAGCTGGAGTAAGCCCTGAGCACCGCCAGAGTGCGCCCAGACCTGTCTCTTCTCCCCAGCACTCCTCAATGATGACTTAAAGATGACCAACAGGCATATTAAAAGCTGCTCATTGTCACTGCTCATTAGCAGTCAGGAGTAAATGAAATTGGCAATGAGGTATCATCTCACACCAGGGAGAATGGTCTATATCAGAAAACCCAAAAGCAGTGAGTTCTGTTGGGGGTCTGGAGAGAGAAAGAAACTGCTCGTGGGACACTTGCTTGGATCAGTCTTTCTGGAAAATGGTTATAATTCTTGCATGTTAATCTCCTTTTGGATGGATGATGTGAAAATGCAATCTGCTAATCAACAGGCTAGGGTTGTATTCTTGTTCTGATTAAATTTTTCTTTTTTTTTTCATTCCAAAGCTTTTCCATTTAAGTCATCAACTGTTTATCTTTGCTTTCATATGCCTGTTGGATCTGAGTTCCCAGAGATCTCTTTCTCCCACCCCCCCTCTCTCTCACCTCTCTCTCTCTCTCAATCCTCACCCAAAATCCCCCCCTACAGCTTGATGCCTTCAGTTCGGGTTCAGAATCCAAGTGTTCATTTTCATCTTCTGTTGCCCGCTCCCTCTTTTGGCTTCTTTATAAACCACAAATGAGAAAGATCATCTTGCAAGTCTTGTAAGTCTTACTGACTTACATATTTAACCTAACAAGACACACCCTCTAGTTCCATCCAACATACAGCAAAAGACAAGACAAAGATTTTACCTTTTTCTTATAACTGAACAGTACTTCAATGTGGTTCTAGCACAATTTCTTTACCTATTTTCATCTGTTATTGGCTGTTAGTTTTGTTTCCATTGTTAACACTTGTCTGTTATAAATAGCACTGCAATAAATATGAATATGCATATATCTTTTAGAATCAATATTTCTTTGTTCTTGGAAAGATGCCCATGAGTGGAATCACTAGATCACAATATCATCTATTTTTAATTATTTTATTTTTTTTAATTTTTTTGAGGAATCTCTAGACTATTTTTATACAGGTTGACCAGATGACATTTCCATCAAGAGTGAACAAATATTTGTTTTTCACCACATCTCCACGAGGACTGCTTGTTTCTTTACGATTGGATACAGGTCATTCAGAGTGGAGTGAGGTGATACCTCACTTTCTTTTTGACTTGCATTTCCCGATAATAACTGACCATAAACACTTTCATTTGTTTTCTGACCACTGGTGCATCTTCTCTGAGGGAGTACCTCTCCAGTCCTACTTTTGGAATGGGTTGTTTGGTTTTGTTGTCAAGTTTTGTGAGTATTTTATATATGTTGGACACTAGCCCTTGGTCAGGAGTACAGTGTGGGGATATATGGTCCCATTCTGTAGGGTCCCTTTAGATTTTATCAGAGCAGATACTTTTTAGTTTGGTTTGTTTGTTTTTGTTTTCTTTGTCAAAGGCAGATCATGGAAGACATCTCTGAGGTGGAGATAATCATGAAGAGTTCTGCCTGCATCTTCTAAGAAGAGTTCTACCAATATTTTGTGGATTCTGGTTTAATGTCAATGTCCTTTATCTATTTCTAATTAAATTTTCTGTATGGTTCCATTTCAGTTTTGTGTGTGTGTATGTGTGTGTGTGTGTTTGCGCAGAGCTAACCAATTTTCCCAACAACATTAGTTGAAGAGGCATTTTTCCTCCCCTTTATACGCCTAATTCCTTTGTTATAAATTATTAGTGGTCATTTTAATAATAATTTTACCATTTACTAACATGGAATATTTTTCTATTTCTTAGTTTTATTGTCTATGTTTTTAAATACTGAGATTATAGATTTTTATGTTTATCAAGCTTTCAATTTCATAGTCAATTCTTAGGTAATTGATGTACATGTTTTTTTTTTCTTTTTGGGTCACATCCAGCAATGCTCAGGGGTTTCTCCTGGCTCTGCACTCAGGAATTACTCCTGGCGGTGCTCAGGGAACCATATGGGATGCCAAGGATCGAACTTGGGCGGCATGGGCCAGCCAGCGTGCAAGACAAACTCCCTACCCGCTGGGCTATCGCTCCGGCCCCTGATGTATATGGTTTTTAAAATTTCTTTCTCTTCTAAGTTTTTCTAGTTTTTCTAATCTTTTTCTTCTAGTTTTTATCTTTAGAAAAGCAACATTTTGCCTACTCTCTTACTGCATTGGTTTAGTGTTTCAAGAGGCATTTTTAGTGAAGTCCTTAGTATTGTCTCTGATACTGTCAAGTCAGATGAAAATAGTGATAATTTAATTTATTTTCTGATTTGAATCCTATTTATGTTCTTGGCTAACTTCAGTGGCTAGCTGGGACTTCTAATACTATGTTGAGTAACAGTGATAAAAGTGGACAGCTTTCCCTGGGACCTGACCTGATAGGGAAGACTTTCATCAGTGTTTTTCACCATCATGTATGACATTAACTGTGTGTTTGTCTTATGACTTTTACTATATTGAGATAAGTTCCAAGTTCTAAATGGGTCTTGAATCTTGTCAAAAGCTTTCTGGGGCTGGAGCAATAGTCCAGCGAGTAGGGCATTTGCCTTGCACACAACCTACCCGGTTTGATCCCGGCATCCCATATGGTCCCCCGAGCACTGCCAGGAGTAGTTCCTGAGCAAAGAGCCAGGAGTAACCCCTGAGCATTGCCGGGTGTGGCCCAAAAAAGCAAAAAAAAAAAAAAAAAAAAGGCTTTCTCTGAATCTATTGACCTAATTTCTGTCTTTCCTTTTGTTACTGTGGTGTACTGTTGCAATATACTGTTGCCCAGAGCCTCTGCATCTTGCCTGGAGTTACCTCCTGCAGGCTACTTTGTAGAAAACAGTTTGACTGTGGCAGTATATCTTACCATATTTCTATGTTAGCTGGCATAAATATTTTCTCTCATGCTACCACAATTATCATGGGACTAGATAGATATTACCAGTATACTTACCTGGCCACATTGGATCTCTAAGTAATTAGACCAGAGAGAAATGCTGTTTGCCTCCAAGCAAACATGTGTGGCTCTCTAATAAGTCTAAAGGCTAATATACAAAACAACTATGAAGTAAAGACAAGAATCTTGTGAAGGCTTGGAGAAATATATACCTGGCTGTAGAATATCCATTGGTACAGATGCATGCCTTTGTATTCCGTTCATCTCAGATGCCCCTCCACCATCTACCAGGTACCTGCAGCTTTGGCTGGGCAACATTAACATTTCAATGGGGCTAGGTAAGGTCCTAGGAAATGTTACCTGAGGGAATTGACCATTCCTCCATATTGTTGTGGAGGGTATGAACTGAAAACTTCAGTATAAAAGTTGCACCCTTTTTTTTTTGCCATTTTGCTTTTTGCCATTTTGGCTTCTCCCTCTGCTCTCCTCCTCTCTGTTCTTTTCTCTGTTGGGCCTTAGCACATGGTGGTGGCCATCTTGGCCTAGGATTCTAAACCTACACATGGCCCTGTAGGTTTAGGTTCCAGCTAGGAACCTAAAGTCTGGAGTTTTCCTATTGTTAGATTGTATACCAGAACAAGTGCAAGTAAAGCCTTTTGAAACTTTGCTGGATTCTTGCATCTTTCTCCATCTACCCATTCGTTTTTCATGAACATAGTTTTGCTGAGATTCAGCTGTAGACTTACCTTTCCACATTCTCAGTTGAAGGCAGCCAGCATTTGGGCCCTTAGCTAATGTTTGGTGTTATTAGAACCATGTTATCAGTGAAGCGGAGGTGGTGTAGTTGCCGACCATCTATCTTCACTCCCATTCCTTCCCATTCTAATTGTCATATGATGTTCTCAAGGGTGGTGCTGAAGAGTTTCAGTGAAATGGTATCACCCTGCTGAATCCCTCTTTTGACATCAATGATCACTTCCTTGTAGAATGGTGAGATCCTGGTGGTGAATCCATACTACAGCTCACAAAGGATCTTGATGTATTGGGTTTGAAACGCCCTGTTTGGCTAGGGCTTTGGTGACTGCTTCGGTCTCAACAGAATCAAAGACTTTCTTTATTTTATTTGTCACTGTCACTGTCACTGTCTTCCTGTTCATCATCGATTTGCTCGAGTGGGCACCAGTAACATCTCCATATGACCTGTCTCATGCAAGTAGAGCCCAAGGGCACCTGCTTGCTCCAGGAACATAAAGAGCCTCAAAACCATTTCATCAGGTCATGGAAATGAGGTCTATAATTGTTACTGGTATCTGGCATATCAATTACAACACGGGTAGCTTGCCAGGCTCTGCCGTGCAGGTAGCATACTCTTGTAGTCATCTCAAAATCCAGCATTTATTGATAAACAGCATGGCTGCAAGCAGCCGTGCGAACCGGGCTATGATAGGCTGGTCTGCTGGGTGGAGTTCTGACGAGGGGGAAGTCCAAAATTTTATTTATATATAAATAAATTTTATTTATATATTTATTTATTTATTTTGCTTTTTTGGGTCACACCCGGCGACGCTCAAGGGTTACTCCTGGCTCTGCACTCAGGAATTACTCCTAGCGGTGCTCAGGGGACCATATGGGATGGCGGGAATCAAACCCGGGACGGCACAGGCCGGCCGCGTTTAAGGCAAACACCCTACCCACTGGGCTGTCGCTCCGACCCCTTTCTTTAAATCAATGAAAGTGAGACAGAGCCACATCTTGAACTCCCTACAAACCTCAATGAACTTGGTTACCGTGTGCATATGGTTGATTGTGCTGAATCCTTTTGAAAGCCAGCTTGCTTGTATGATTGTCCTTCATCTAATGTTCTGCCAATCCTGTTCAGGATGACTTGAGTGAACAGCTTGTAGATGACAGACAACAGGCAGATGGGGTGATAGTTGCCAATGTCATGGATGGTAGAAGTGAACAGTAGAACTGTCCTGTTGGTTTTCCATTAGGAGAGCACCTTGCATTCAGACAGATGGTATGTGAAGAGTCAAGCCAGTGTATTGATGAGTACTAACAGCAGATCCAAAAAGTCAAAAAAAAATTTTTTTATTACACTTTCAAACCTGAGTGATAACCAAGTACAATATAATCTTTGTGGTTGGATGTTCCTTTTATTCAAGACTTTGGATATATCAAACATTCCCTTCTTGCTGGTACAGTGTTGTTTGAAAAAACTGATTTGAGCCCTCAGAACTTCCTTTATATATGTGTCTACTGGTCTCCTGCTGTTTTTAGGAGCTCTCTCTCTCTCTCTCTCTCTCTCTCTCTCTCTCTCCTACATGCCATTTTTATCACATTGTGCCTTGATGTTCTATTTAAGTTTATGTCTGGAACTCTTTGGCTTCATAGATTAGGGTATTGACCTGCTGTCTTGCAGTTGAGAAAGTCTCAGTTATTATTTCTTCTGCAAGTACTTATTCCCCATTTTCCCCTCTCCTCTGGAGTTCATATGGTACAAATGTTGCTTCTTTTCATACTATTGCATAAATTGTTTATGTTTTCTTGATCGCCCCTTATTTATTGATGATCTTATCTGCCTTGTCCTCAGAGTCACTGATTTGAGTTTTGGCTTCTTCCCTTCTGCTTCTGAGTCCCACTATTGTGTTTACTCTCTACTTTACCACCGTCAGTGACCCCTTTCTAGTCTGGCTCCTCACAGCTTCCCTGGCTATTGTTGCCTCAGTAGGAGGCGCTGTCTTGTAAACTCTGTCTCCCCCCAGTGTAGACCTATGTTGGAGGTGGAAAATTCTTAATCCAAGTCATTCACTCCACCCTGGCCACACCGAAGTGCCCAGAAGCCTTTCCAAGTGCATTTAAGATTGGAAGAAAGAGAAGCATCTTTCCTTTCTGTCAGCAGAGCTGGACAGGTGTTCGAGCCCTGCCTGCCACACCCATGTGACTGTGTGGAGTGAGCCCTCTGAGGGAACGTCCCTTAAAGGTGAGGGATGAGTAAAAGTAAATGATTGTTGGGTCCACATTATAGTTTTCATCTCTTTGTGGGGGGTCTGTGAGCTCTCTCTCTCTCTCTCTCTCTCTCTCTCTCTCTCTCTCTCTCTCTCTCTCTCTCCCCCTAAAGTCACTTGTTCTGGATTTCTATCACTTGTATCCCACTGAGTCCTGTTTCCTATGTTTCCTATAGACTTGCTATTCTAGGAGTTTTCATACTGGTTCATATGGAAAGAAGGATAAGCCAGGGAATGTCCCTATGGAAGAAACTTCCTGTGGCAGACCAGAGCCCTGTGAGATTGGAAAGTGCAGCTCCTGGAACTGGAGGGTTTGACTTGAGGCTTGTCAAGAATAGAGAAGGAAATCCCAGAGACCTTTAAGCTGGCTGTCTACCTGACTGAGTGGTCGTAGTAAAAGCTTTCTCCCAACTATGCAGGAAATGCACCTGCCCTCAAGAGGAAAGGCCTTTCTTATGGTACGTGTCTTTATAAGAAAGGACAATTGTAAGGAAATCATGAAAAAGGCCCATAATGGTTTATGTGATAAACAGATTCATTGACAATGGCAACAGAAGAAACTTCATAAATGCTCAAGTGAGAACTAGTTTCAATGCTTTCAGATTCTGTCTGAAAATAGACTAGAACATTGCACAACCATGAAATCCATTGTTTTCAGATAATGCTTAACATTGTGGAAAGAATTCAGATTATATTGTGAAAATGGGTATAATACTTGAGCCTTCCACTTCTTATAATATATACACATAGGCACACACTCAAGCACATATTATCTTTGTATCTATTATCTACTCTCAGAATGGACACACACAAATGCTGCTCTGGAAAGAATCTTAATTCTCTTGTGTATTTATTTGACGTTTCTATATTGATCATTTATAATAAACTCTCTAGATGTTATAGAAGATATGAATTGTAGTTTTTAAAACACTACCTCCAGCTTCCCTCAAAAAATATGGACAGCAAAACAATACCCATTCTTTTGGCTTCTGTTCTCACTTCTTTGTGACTGATCAAGACAGAAGCTCTGGCATCTAAATATTCAACAAGATTTTCAGGCCATTAACAGCAGGTAATTGGCTAACTAGGTATCCAGGTCATGAACTCTGAAAAATTAAGTTTTCAAAAGAATGGAGAAGTAATACAGCAGATAAGGCATTTGCCTTGAATGTACCTGACCTGCGTTCTATCCCCAACACCAAATTTGATCCCTCAAGCACTGCCAAGAGAAATTCCCAAGTGTAGAGCCTGGAGTAATCCCGGAATACAGGTGGGTGTGACCCAAAAACAAATAATAAGCTTGCAGAATGAAAATATTAAAGTATAAATGAGGAAATTTAATGATTTCTGGTGTTTTTTTTTAAAAAGTGCTCCAGTGTTTCTTTAAAGTTTTTCTCTATGATCAATGAAAACTATTCTGGGGGCCTTGTTTAGCCAGTGCTCCTGGCCCAGGCTTTGTTTTCCAGGCCAACTCTCAGGTTCTGATGGGAATTTCTTCTCTGCGCCTCCACTGAGACATTTCTTTCCTTCCATTTAAATTTGCTTCATTAGGAAGGTCAATGACACATTACTTACAGGGTTTCCATAGTATTTGAAAGATTCTTTTATATTCAAGAAAGTTTTCAACTAATTTACCATATCTTTGCTAAACTTCCATGTTCATTTTTATCTAAATTTAGAAATCTATGTCTCAACATTCTCCAATAGATCTGTTACAAATCACATATGTTGAAACCCTAACCTCAGCCCTAACCTCATGTAAACGTATCTGGAGTTGGGGTTCTTAAGAGGTTAAGTGCAGCTGGCCATTGAACGATGCTGATTTGAGATGTGCAGATTCACTTCTACATGTACTTTTCCCCCAATAAATATAATTGTCCTTTTATATCCACAAATTTCACTCACAAATTAACCAATGACAGGTACTGGTTGGCTAACTCTGAGGACGCAGACTTCCCCAGGAGCCAATCAGAAGGGACTTGAGCCTTAGGAGATTCGGGTATTCTTGTGTGTGTGTGTGGGGGGGGGTGGATTCCTGAAGTCCATCAGCCATGGATGCCAAGGTGTGGCTCTAGCTAAGTCTGGAGAGGGATGTCAAAAGTTCTATTTGGGGTTTTAAGTGCTCAGGGGGTGAGCAGCCTGAGCCAGGCTTCTGTTTAGGAGTTTCTGTGAATTAAATAAAATTTTACTCCAAAGTGACTTTGGAAGGAAAGGCAGAGCCGGCGTCTGAGGGCACAGTGAGGAGCTGACTTCCAACAAGTCAGGACGAAGGAAACTCAACATTCTCCTTCAGCTCATCCCCTCAGCTTCTGCACAGCAAGAAAATCATTGACTGCTGTGTGAGACCCATCTGCAGGTGTTTTGTAATGGTAGCCCTAGCAAAGGATAGAAGATGGGAAGGTTACTTTTAAAAAAATCCTGTTTTATAGGAATGGAGCTCCCATACAACCCAGTGTACCACCTTTCAGCATCTACCTCTCAAACATGTTAACATTTATTTGAAGGGATATTAGGATATGTAGACCTATATTCATCATAGCATTTAGCACAATAGCCAACATATGGAAACAAAAACAATTCCCAACCATGGATGAATGATCAAGAAGTTGGGGGTGCAATACCCATCTGACAAGGGGTTAATATCCAGGATATATCAGGCACTGGTAGCACTTCACAAGAAAAAGACAGCCAACCCCATCTAAAAGTGGGGAGAAGAAATGAACAGAAACTTCCAAGAAGAAGAAGTTCGAATGGCCAAGAGACATATGAAAATGTGCTCTTCATCATTAATCATCAGGGAGATGCAAATCAAAACAACAATGGCATACCATCTCACACCACAGAGACTGGCACACATCCAAAACAACAAAAACAACCGGTGCTGGCGTGGATGTGGGGAAAAACTCTCATCCATTGTTGGTGGGAGTGCCGATTGGTTCAGACCTTTTGGAAAACAATATGGGCATTCCTCCGTAAACTAGATATTGAGCTTCTATTTGATCCAGCAATACCACTTCTGGGAATATATCCTAGAGACCCAAAAACACATGGCAGAAACACTATCTGTACTTCGTTATTCATCCCTGCACTATTCACGATAGCTAGAATCTGGAAACAACCTAAGTGTCCGAGAACAGAGGAATGGCTAAGGAAACTGTGGTACACTATGGAATAATATGCAGCTGTCAGAAAAGACAAAATTATGAATTACCTGCAAATGGATGGACATGGAAACTATCATGCTGAGTGAAATTAGTCAGAAGGAAAAGGACAGATATAGAATGACTGCATTCATTAATGGGATATAAATAGATACCAGTGTTTTACTAAGTGTGGGAAATGGTAATGTCAGACTACAACTCATCATTAAATATACACAAAAAGACTTAAATGATAAACTCTAAATATCTGCAGGGCTAGCCACAATGTGTAAAAAGAAGAGGGAGAGAGATGCAGAGACAGAGACACAGAGAAAGAGAGGAAAGCGGGGGTACCTGCTATTGAGGCAGCCTGGGGGTGATTGAGAGAGGGTGTGGGTTCATTGGTGGTGGGAATGGGCACTGGTGGAGGGATGGGTGCTGGAATACTGTATTACCAAGAACCAATTATGAACACCTTTGTAATTGTATGTCTCACAGTGGTATAATAAAAAAAAATTAAAAAAGAACATCCGTGGATATTGCTCAATTATGTATTTGAGAATTGCTGATGTAAAATTTATCGTGTCATCTCTATTTTTTCTTATTCCCTCTGTTCTCCCATCAAATATGTCGTAATCAATGCAAAATTAAATAAACAGTGTTGTGTTTTTTTGAATGAAAAGAAAGAAGTTGGGGTGTATATGCACAGTGGAATACTATGTAGCTCTAAAAAAGAACAAAATCATGTGATTTTCCACAACATGGGTGGAACTAGAGGTTATCACACTAAATGACATCAGTGAGAAGGAAAGGAACAGACACAAAATAATCTCTCATGGAGCTTGGGCCCCTTTCCCTCTCTGACTCCACCCAGAGGCCCGGTGGCCCCACCCACAAACTGCTCCAGGGCGACTGGCCATATCATGCAGAGACTAGGACACAGCAGCACCGGGGAGAGCTGCTGTCTGGCTCCCCTGTACATCAAACTAGTGGAACCAATCATGTCCTAGAATATACTGCAATCCACAATGTGTAAGAAAGGGAAATGAGAAGGAAAGAGAGAGAGAGTGTGAGAAAGAGAGAGAGAGAAAGAAGAAGATACAGAACTTGCCATGGAGGCAGACTGGAGGAAGGGGGAGGGAAGTGGGGACATTGTGATGGGAAATGGGCATGGGTGGAGGGATGGGTGTTGGAACACTGTAGAACCAAAATTCAAACATGAACATCTTTTAATTGCATATCTAAAGGTGGTATAATAAAGTAATTAAATTGATCTTTCATAGGTTGGACTCTAAGTGTGGTAGCAACAAAGATCTAAAGGCAATACAACAGGAGGAACAGTCACACAGTTGAGTGCGGTAGGGGATGAGGGGTAGTGTTTGAACAGGAGGTACATTGGGTCTTTGGGGGAGGAAGGTGGGTATACTGGGGAGGGGGTGTGGTATTAGAATCACATGTGTGGGAAATAATCTTTAACAGTATTGTAAGTCACAGAAGCACAATTAAAAAAATTTCATGTTAAAAAACTTTTGAATGGGGCTGAGTGATAGCACAGTGGGGAGAGCACTTGCTTTGCATGTGGTTGACCAGGGTTCTATCTCCAGCATCCCATAGGGTCCCCCCAGTACTTCCAGGAGTAATTCCTGAGTGCACAGCCAGGAGTAACCCCTGAGCATCACCGAATGTGACCCAAAAAGACAAAAAATGACTTTTGAAATAGAAAAAAATATTGTATAATATATAATTTTTGAAAATGTGAAAGATGGTCCATCTAAGGTAAGTGTGGGCAGAGCAAACCTCAGGTTTCGCAGCTGCAGGACCTCTGAGAGGCAGGGGTGGGGCCCCAGGTCAGAGCAGAAGGCCGGGCCCCTCACACGTGCTTCCTTTGTTGGTTCATTTATCAAGTTATTGCTACTCAGGACTCACAGTCACTCTTGGCTCCCTCATGTAAGGTGAGGGCTGCCCTCCTGCAATCCTTTGCAGAGCCAGGGCTTCCTCCTGAGCACTATCCACGGGCTCTGCTGGTGAGCACAGGTCAGGGGCTCCAGGGGACCAGGCTGTGAGCATGCAGGAAGAGCAAGACTTTACCTGTATCACACAGCATGACTGTGAGGCTGGCTCCTTACCAAACCATGTATGAGGGTCATCTGAGTTCACTTCTAAGTAGCTCCTCTTCCAGGCTGCGGGGATTGAAAGAGGGGACCCCACAACCCTTCTGCGCCCAGTTCCTCCCTTTAGTCCTCCCTCTCCCCTTCTTACCTGACGAAGGTAAGTTGCAGAGAGGTAAGTCCCAGACTTTTCTACAGCCCCTCCCCTAGAAGCACTCTCACATGCTTAGCAGGGGAGGCCTGCTAGGAGATTTTAGGGCTTGGAGTGACACCTGGACCCTCAACAAGGCAGCTTTTATGGCTTAGCTAATTTCTATAGGGATTTGAGTTGGGAGAAGCCATTGTCTGTTTCAGATTTCTAAAACAAACCTATCACTTGGATGATGGACTGGCTCCAGTCAAGCCTACACTTAGTGGTTACCACAACTGGACATTTCCACCTGGTTAAGCAAAATTAGAGTCTTTAAAAGAAAGATATTTGGGGCTTCTACAGAATTTGCCTTTATTCTCAGTGATTCCATTTCTGCCTTGGGCTAGCCTCAGTTTACCATTGTCACTCAGTTGTCTAATGCAATCTCACTCTTAGAATAAAATCCCTGTGCTTGCATCTCACCCAACAAGCCTCCCACGACATAGACCATCAAGGCAACATCCTTGTGCAGTGACTGGAAGTAAAAGTGTGGGACAAAACTAGAGTGAGGGGCTTTCAGACAAGAACTTTTCTAAGCCTCAGTTTCCATAAGCTGATGAGTTAATTGTTGGATGATAGGCATAGCTAGCTTGGGAGCTTTGCTGCTTCATCCATTTACGGTTTAATCCATGTTCTTAAGCCAGGGTTCATACTAATGAGATCTCTCTTCTGTGTAAACACTGATGGAGGGTGTGGCAGGTACAGAAGTCACCTTGACTCTGAATGAGTAACTTCTAACTTATTATTATATATATACTAAGACTTCTATGTTATCTAGATTGGGCACAGCTCCTCTTTATACCCACTGCACCCAGTGTGGGACAATTAGAATTTACCAGGAAACTCCCACCCTGGCTACATTGAGATTGTAGGAAGATTATAGAAAGGATCATACTCTTTTGCCCTCAAACAGGGGAGTGTGACCCTTTCAGTATGCAGAGAACAAGATACTCAGAATCACCCTGGTGCAGATAATAAATAAGAAGGACCTTGTGAGTATCATCTAGATTATATGAAGCCCATGAAATTAAGATGTATTATTTTATACCAGCCCCCTCTCTATATCCAGTGTTTTAGGTAAGAGATAATCTCATAATCTCAGAAGAAGGGATTAGTCCTTGGTATAATCATTTGTTTAGACCTGTAGTAGGGTGTGGCACCACCCTTATATACTCTTCTACTATCTAGAAGCTATTTAGTTGATCTTTGTTGCTAGGACCCTCCCTGAAGTTAGGATTACTTTTGTGTATATATAAGGGGACTGATTTGAGGTACTTTTCCCTCTCTAGTGGGATCCACGTTGGTGGGACTCTCTCTAGTAGGATCCTCTTTGGTAGGAGATTTGGGCCCTCCTGTATGGTCTAAGTTCTGACCAGAGCTAGAGGTCTTCCATTATATTGGATTGTGGTGCTAGAGCTTGTTGTACTATTAAAAGCATTTTGGAACTGCGCTGGACTTGTGAGTTCATCCGTTCCCTGGCGGCCCCGCAGGGAGAAGAGAACTTCTGTCCTGATACTGTTGGGGACCCCAGCATCTCCCCCAACACTAAGGTAAGCATCAAGGTAGAGCCTGCTACAAAGTAATAATGACTCCATAAAGGATACCCACTGTTGTTCTTATTGTTATGAAGAATTTCCACCTTACGTATGCTCTATGGTGCAAGGAAATGCCAAGGGAACATTTTCATCAGTGTCTAGTTATTTGATTACTTGGCTGCTGAAACCTTGGGGGAAAATGCCACAGGAACAGTGGCATTTATAAATGGCTTTTGTCCAAACTTAGATGAATATTAGGACTTCACCAACCAGACCATTGGGAGAGAGGTGTTATAAGTCATGCATAAGCAGGTATCACTTAGACTTGAGGTACTTACTCAAAATAGGATGTGTCAATCTCTGCTTTATAGACATTGGGTACCTGATATTTTTCCCTAGAGAGTTTCCCTGTGCATTATAGGAGTGTTTCAGAATCCCTGACATTTACCCATTAGATGCCAGTTGAACCCTCCCATATCAGAAATGTTTGCAGATATTGTTGAATGATTATTGGAAAGGCGAAATCATCTGTCTTGGGAGTCACTGACTTGACATCTGATTGCTTTTTACTGAGTTTAGAGACCATTTCCCATAAAAAAGAGAATATATGATTCTAACAAGGCTGTGATTTAGTTAACACCAGTGCAACACAACTATTGCTCACAGCAGCACTTGGTCTGATTAATTGATGCTAGTGCCATATTGATTGTTAACTATAATTCCTGAATTATGGTCAGTCTTTGGTTAATGTGTGTGCAATTTTTTAAAGAAATGAGGAGTAAAGCAGCTGAGCATGTAGCAATGACAAAGTTCATCCGAAGAGCATCATGGTGCTTAATTTAAAGTCTGTCATTGTATTCTACCTCGTTGTTGTTATTCTACCTCATGGGCTTCCAACAAATCCTCATAGGGTTTCCTCATCCAATGCCATTCCCTTGCCAATTCTTATCTTTGCCTGCTATAATACAGAATTTTATTTCTGTCTTCTTGACCTCATTGCTCACCAAAGGCTACTTAATAACCTCTGGACTTTCACAGAACAGATTTGAAGGGTTGATTCTCTTCTACACATCTTTATCTAAATAGAAACATATCACTTCTTTGACTCCGGGATCTTGAAGGTATATCATGTTTCTCTATAGGATAATTCCAAATTTAGGGTCTCAAAATGTTTGCAGTAAGAAGAGTGCACTGTTTAAGAGACAAAAGGAACACAGAGTGTGGCCACTGACATTTCATCTATGTACAGAAGAATGCACCAATATGGGCAAAGGGCAAAGGGGACAGCCAATACGGGCAAAGGGCTAAGAGGACAGCCACACAACACAATTTCTGATGAACCAATGGACAGATTCTAGATTAATTAGGTTGAGTTTCTCCCTAAGATTGCTATTCATTTTCCAAACAATTACATAACTTCAAATCAAAGCATACTTGCTGTGTTTTAAAATCCATTGAAATAATGGTGACACTTCTCAGAAACACAATTTTAATTAGAGTACTGGTTGAAATTTCTGGATATGGGCTTTATCATCCAGATCCTTGACAATGTGTTTGCCGGTTGCTGAACATATGTTATAGGCAGCAGAGAAAGAGGAATGCTAACGCCCCCAATTTGCTCATTATACCTGGAGGCCCTCCTCGTCTGAGTCCACAGTGTGACCAGCTCCCTCAGAGAGGCCTGCATAGATTTATACCTGCCATCCACTACCCAGAACATCTCCTCCTCCTATGTAACTTATCAGAACTCTGTTTATTTATTATTCATAGTTGTTCTGCTTATTAAGTCATGGTGAAAATGAAATGGGCTAGATATAATGTGCCTAACACGGTGCCTGGTATATAACAAACATGCAATGACTGTTAATTATTGTTTTAAGAATTGTTAGTCACCCTTAACACGTCAGTATTCTATAATAAAACCCTCTTGATGTTCCTATTCATTTATTTATCCTCTCATGGGTTCCCATAGCCCATAGAATGCTGCTCATGTAATATCCTCAATGACTATTCCCAGAAATCTTTAAGAATCTACGCCCAGATCCTTATGGGAATAATTTTTGTAAGCAAAAACAGGACCAACAATAAGAGATTCTCATCTCTGGGCATTATTATTGATGGAGTAAGACAAAGGCCAAAAACAACTTTTGAACGAAGAATAGGCAGCTATGAAAACTGGGCAAAATTTGGGGGCGGAGAGATAGCACAGCGGGTAAGTCGTTTGCTTTGCATACTGCCGACCCAGGTTCTATCCCCAGCATCCCATATGGTCCCCCCATGCCGTGCGAGGAGTATTCCTGAGCACAGAGCCAGAAGTAACCCCTGAGCATCGCTGGGTGTGACCCAAAAAAGAAAAGAAAAAAAAAGAAAACTGGGCAAAAGAGGAGATATCTCAGAGACTATCTGAGGTCTCCTTGCTAAAGATAGTTATCATTTCTCTATCTGAGAATGCATACCATGAAGAAGAGAGCAGGGGTCAGGGAGAACCAGAGATGGAGAATGGGGACCAAGGGAAAGATTATATCAGAGAAATCCAATGATGCCAATTAAGGCAAGTCATCCTAGAATAGTCCCCTTTGGCTTGTGGATAGTTACTGTGACCTCCTCCTCCTCCTCCTTCTCCTCCTCCTCTTCCTCCTCCCTCCTCCTCCTCCTCCTCCTTCTCCTCCTCCTCTTCCTCCTCCTTCTCCTCCTCCTTCTCCTTCTCCTCCTCCTCCTTCTTCCTCTTTTCTTCTTCTTCCTCCTCCTCCTCCTCCTTCTTCTTCCCCTTCTTCCTTCTTCATCCTTCCTTCTTTCTTCTTCTTCCCTTTAACTACTTAAAATAATTTCTATCAAGGACTTATCCAGGAAGTGAGTTATCCCTCTAAAGAACTACAAGGACTGTGGGTTGGTGACGGTAAGCTAGAAGGAATTGCGCAATGCCTGTTTATCCAAACTCTTCTCTGTGCCCTCTGTCTCTGCATGTCTCAGCACACTGTTTACAGACATTTACTCTTTCCATCTTCCCTTGAATCGCCTTCCTTCCCTTTGAACTTACAGACTGCATCCCTTTTCCTTAGCTCAGGATGTTGTGCCTGTCTTGGAGCCTCTCATGTTATGGTGGGACCTCTGTGTGTGTGAATTAATTTTTGCTTTTAGATCTGTGAATATCTGATATTAATTAACTTAATTCTTATATTAGACAAAGGAACCTAGAAGTGTGGGGAGAACACTCTTCCTCGCAAGCACTTGGATCCAGCCAAGCCTAAAGGCAGATTTGCCTGAGATTATTATACTGTCAGTACATAGCCTGTTTTTACTTGAATTTGGTTTATCTTACTTGTTACTGAGTCTGAATTATAGTTCATACTTCCTCATTCATAACATATTTCATCCTAATTGTCTATCTTTGTCCCACTAAACTATAAATCCCAAGCAGAAAACCCTCTCCTACCTATCCACCACCAGAAAGTGCTTGCTGAGAGGAGGCATTAGAGTCTGTTGAATGGTGAACCATAAAAAGATGAATGAGGGTTAGAGCAATAGTACAGAAAATAGTGTGTTTACCTTGCACACATCCATCCCTGACACTTTGCATGGTCTCCTGAGCATAGAGCCAGGAGACCATGAGCACCCCCTGAGCACCACGGGGGATGACCCAAAATAAAAAATAAACAAAAGATGAAGGTCATGCGTGATCCCAGGTAAGACTCACAGTGTTCTCGTGAAGCATGATGAGAAAGAATAAATCAGTTAGATGATCTCAATGTCCTAAACAAGTATAGCTGGGAGGCATTTGCCTTGCCTGTGGTCTACCCAGGTTAGATCGATCCCAAGCATCCCATATGGTCCCTGAGCACCGTCAGGTGTGACCCAAAATGCAAACAAACGAATAAAAATGTCCTAAAGAAATACAGATGGACCAAACTGTCACTAGATACCCTTGCCATTCCTACCATTTCTTTGTTCTTTTTTTCTTTGTTCTTCCCTTGGGTCACACTTGGCAATCTCAGGAGTTATTCCTGGCTCTGCACTCAGGAATAACTCCTGGGGTGTTCTGGGGACTATATGGGAAGCTGGGGATGGAACTCAGGTGAGCCGCGTGCAAGGCAAGTGCCCTATCCACTGAACTATCACTCCGGCCTGAGTGGGGTTTTTTTTTGTCTTTTGTTTTGGTTTGATTTGTGGGCCACACTCAAGCAGTGCTTGGGCTTATTCCTGGTTGCGCCCAGGCATCAATTCTGGTGGTAATTGGGGTTCCGTGTTCAGTCCGAGGGTAAGACTGGGACTCTGCACATGCAAGCCAAGAGCCTTGACTGTTGTCCAGCTCCTCCCTCCCCCACCCCCATCCCAGCCTTCATTTCTTGGAGAATCAGATGTTGTGAATTCATCAGTATCTGTGGGAAGCCAGGATCCTAAATCTCATCGCATTGAACTCCACCCTGGAAACAGAAGTTGGGAAGACTTCAGAGATGGTCCCTTACAGGATCCTTTATCATCTCATCAGTTTGTCAGTTTTTGAGAAATTTCTCCAAACTAAATACTGGTGTTTGTATTAAAACTTGCCTAAACGAACAAATCCCTAGGCATTTTTGAATGCAAGATGGGAAAAGATAGTCTATCCTGACTTCTTGTTTGAAATTTCTAAGGATCCCAGGAGACTGGAGTTTTCAATGGTCAACCAACCCGGAAACAATAAACCACCGTTCTGTGCTTCTGTAACTGACAAGAGTGAAGTCCTGAAGCATTCTAGCTATGTCAGTGAAGATTCTAGAATTTCTAATGATAATATGATCCAGAGCCTCAAAATCTGTCCTGCTCTTGCCACCTCACATTTTGCCTAATGCCATTTGCTGGGTAGATTTCTTTGCCAAATTTTCAAATGGTAAAAAGATGAACCTTTTAAGCATGGCAGAGGAGTCCCCTTTGAGTGTCATTTTGCCCCTTGATAGGGACTCTGGAAGGTTCTGCTTGGGTCATATGCCCAAGCTGTTTGTATCTACTGCTGGTTCCAGCAGAATGGGGGGTTTCTTGTGGGCTACCTTAGGACAGGCATGAATGCCATCGAGCGATCTGCCAGCACCCTGGAAGGAGAGGAAGAGGCAGTCCCTGGAAAGAAGGAAGGTGAGCTGGCACAAAGGACTCTGGATGAAGGAAGAGGACCTTGGACTCAAACCACTGGGTCTGAGTGGTAAAAGAATTGATCAGAGAAGTGAGATGGTTTAGGTGAGAGCCAAGTGAATGTATGAAAGGAGAGAGTGACAGACTGGAGGAGAAAGAACTGCTGAGACCTCTGGTCTATGGAGGAGAAAGAGAGAGAGAGAGAAAAAAGAGAGAGAAACAGACAGACAGACAGAGACAGAGACAGAGAAAGAGAGACAGACAGAGAGAGAGAAAGGGACAGAGAGAGTGAGGGAAAGAGTGAGAAAGAGAGAGAAGAGAGAGAAAGAGAGACCTGTTTACCCACTTAGCAAAGTAGACTCTCCTGAGGTCCACCTTATGGAGAGTCTGAGAGAGTTTGGGCTGCTTAGGTGAGATGGCTCTGCTCTCTAAAGGTGAACTCATTCTGGGAGGTGGGTGACAAGACACAGAGCCAATTCCGTGATGGGAAGCAGGTGAGTTGTCAACATGTTCTGAGCCAATCATAAGAAGGGAATGAAATGACTATAAAATAATTTGAAATATCTTGTCACAGGAGTGGGGGGTGGAGGGATCAGTTAGGAAAGGGACATGGGTGGGGAAAGCGACTGCCACAGAGGCAGACTGGGGAGTGGCCGGAGATTGGGGATGTCAATCTCCCACTGGTCTATCTCCCATGTCAATTTCCACATTGGCATCTGGACTGGTGCTGGAAGTGTGGGCCTGAAACCCAATCATGAGTATCTTTGTCACTTTGTAATCCAATTGTGAGTATCTTTGCTCACTTTGTAATCCACCATTGTATCACTGTCTTTCCGTTCATCATTGACTTGCTCCGAGCCAGCACCAGTAACATCTCCATATGTCCTGTCTCATGCTAGTAGAGCCCAAGGGCATCTGCTTGCTCCAGGAACATAAAGAGCCTCAAACCATTCCATCAGGTCATGGGAATGAGGTCTATAATTGTTACTGGTATTTGGCATATCAAATACGACACGGGTAGCTTGCCAGGCTCTGCTGTGCAGGTGGCATACGCTTGTAGTCACCTCTGATCTCCAGCATTTATTGATGAACTGCGTGGCCGCAAGTGGTCGCAAGCAGGGCTGTGATCAGATCTTCTGCTGGGTGGAGTTCTGATGAGAGGGGAGTCTGGATGTGGAAAATGGCGGCCCTCATGGAGTGTGGGGGGGTGTCATCTGGCTTCTATGACTCTGCTGGGATGGCGGGACAGGGCTAGAACCCACCATCCCTCCCGGGCGCCTCGTGATCTGCTGGGCACAGGGAGAACTGTGTAATCCATCATGGTTCAATAAAATAAATTATTTGAGTCTCTCCACGAGAGGAGTAGAGGGACCACTTTTAGGAATCGAAGTGGCTGAAGATGCAGAGAATATTTTTGCTGCACCAAGTCTGTGAGGTGTGTGTGGAGGGGGAGGGGAAGGTCTGTGCTATTTCTTGAAATTGAACCACAGAACTAAAGGAATGGGGGAGCGTCTGGAGCATCCTGGGCAGCTGATAATGTGAATATGGGCAGTGCAGCTGACAATGTCTCGGCATCTCAGGCAGGGAATTAAGCCAGGCAGTGACTGGGTCTTCCAGAGATCACCTTCCCTGTGGCAACTGTCTCCATCGCCTCCCATTCCCAAATTCACCTTAATGTTTGTAAACCCATGCCCAGAGTGCCCAGACGGAGCTACCCCAGGTGTTCCACTCAGTTGCCACATTCCCACCAGACTGCATTCCTCTGAGTAGGGCAGATGAACTTCATGTCCCACTGGACCTGGAGGGCCAACACCGCGTTGCAGTGCGGGATTGTACCACATGCTTGAAGAGCATGCAGCGCTCACTGCCTGCTAGACATGTCTTGTCTGCCTCCTCCTTCTTAATTTCCTGCCTCATAAAACTCTTCAAAGGCAGCTGAAGGATGCAGCTGAGGAAGCCAGCCAGAGCAACCCATGTGCTTCCTCTCCAGGAACTCCCAGGTCTTGAACCCTTTCCCGGGCACCTCTGCCCTCTTCAGCCAGCACTCAGCATATCCCTGCTTAGGCAGGGCTGCCTTTGTGTTGGCGGCTCTAACATATTCTTAGCCAGTTTATCTATTTAATTGTACCAGATTGATTGGTTAGTTGTCCTGAAAAATTTTTATCTCATCAACTTGTCATGTGTCAGGTTGCTAAGTAACATTGGAGATCTTTTTTGGTTGTCATTCTTTCTCTTTCAATTTGATTTATTATTTTTATTCAGGGGCCAGGTTAAAAGCATTCACCTTTAGGGTTTTGACATAGTTACAATGGCTGGATTCTATTTGAGTTGGTTGTCACCAAGATCTAAAAGTAGATGGAGCCAGAGTGATAGTACAGCGGGTAGGGGGCTTGCCTTGCATGCAGGCGACCTGGGTTCATTCTATCTGTGGCCTCCCATATGGTCCCCCCTAGCACTGCCAGGAGTAATTTCTGAGTGCAGAGCCAGGAATAACCTCCCTGAGTATCACAAAGCAAAACAAATTTAAAAAATAAAAGTAGAAGGGCTGGAGAGATAGTATAGCAGGTAGGGTTCTTGCCTTACATGCGGTCAGCCCCAGTTCAATCCCTGACATTCCGTATGGTTCCCTGAGCACTACCAGTAGTAGTTCCTGAGTGCAGAGCCACAGGTAACCCCTGTATATCACAGGCGGGGCCCCAAAACAAAACAAAACAACAAACAAAAGGTAGAAAATTCTTCTGGAATTTTTTTCCCAGCACAGATACTTGCATTTGCCTGTCTTTATTCCCATTTAAATAATATGGGGGGACTTGATCACTTGATCACTTGAATCCCGTTATTCATCGATTTGCTCGAGCGGGCGCCAGTAACATTTCCATTGGACCCTATCACGTGCCAATGTAGCCCAATGGCATCTGGTTGATTCAGGAATATGAAGAGCCTCAAACCGTTCCTTCAGGGTCTTAAACAAGGAAGTCTGACCATCTTTTTAGGTGGGCGGCCACGTGATCTTTTGACATCCCGTGGGATCCAGTCGGTAACGGCTCTAGTCCAGCGGTTGTCTCCAAATCGCATTACATGTCCAGCCCATCTGATTTTCGATGCCTTGGCAAACGAGACAGCGTCCCTGATTCTGGAATAGCGACGGAGGTCAGAACTCCGGATTCCTTCTCTCACTTGAGTGAGACGTGATATTCCAAGCATAGCTCTTTCGATGCCTCTCTGGGAGACCCGAATAGCATTCTCATCCTGCTTTCGTAGGGCCCAGGTCTCTGGAGGCGTATGTTAATGCAGGGAGAACGGTGGAGTCAAAGAGATGTGCCCGGAGCCGGAGGTTCTTTGACCTTTTAGCTATTTCTTCGATGCCTTTGAAGGCATTCCATGCCGCTCTTCTTCCTCCTGCGCAGCTCAGGTTTTAGGTCGCTCATCATGTTGACTTCTCGATCTAGGTACACATAACTGCTGCATTCAGAGATGTTTGTTCCATTGAGAGTGAATGGGGCCTCTGGAACTAGTTCATTTCTCATGAACATAGTTTTCTTCAGATTCAGCTGTAGACCTACCTTTCCACATTCTCGGTCAAAGTCAGCCAGCATTTGTGCCGCTTGGCTAATGTTTGGTGTTATTAGAACGATGTCATCAGCAAAGCGGAGGTGGTGTAGTTGCCGACCATCTATCTTCACTCCCATTCCTTCCCATTCTAATTGTCTCATGATGTTCTCGAGGGTGGCACTGAAGAGTTTTGGTGAGATGGTATCACCCTGTCGAACCCCTCTTTTGACATCAATGATCACTTCTTTGTAGAATGGTGAGATCCTGGTGGTGAATCCGTAATACAGCTCACGAAGGATCTTGATGTATTGGGTTTGAACACCCTGTTTGACTAGGGCTTCGATGACTGCTTCAGTCTCCACAGAATCAAAGGCTTTCTGTAAATCAATGAACGTGAGACAGAGCGGCATCTTGTACTCCCTACAAACCTCAATGAGCTTGGTTACTGTGTGGATATGGTCGATTGTGCTGAATCCTTTCCGGAAACCTGCTTGCTCGCATGGTTGACCTTCATCTAGTGTTCTGCTAATCCTGTTCAGGATGACTCGTGTAAACAGCTTGTAGATGACAGACAACAGGCAGATGGGGTGATAGTTGTCGATGTCGTGAATGTCTCCCCTTCTTGAACAGTAGAACTGTCCTGCTGGTTTTCCATTGGGAGGGCACCTTGCATTCGGACAGGTAGCGTGTGAAGAGCCGAGCTAGTGTATTGATGAGTACCAACGGCAGATTCTTCAGATGTTCGGGTCTGACTTTGTCTGGGCCTGGTGCTGTTCCCTTCTTTACCGATAAGATGGCATGTCGGATTTCAGAAGGGAGAACGTTGGGAATGACATATCCATCCTGTGGAATTTGGTATGTGGGCAGGTGGATGTGGCTATCAAAGAGATTTGAGTAGAAGTCCTGGATAATCTTCTCCATTGCCTTTCTGGAAGATGTGATAGATCCATCAGGGCTTCGGAGGGCAGTCATCTTGGTCTTATAGTTGGCGAAGGACAGGCGGGGCAGTGCGAATACTCTTTCCCGGCATCTTCCAGTATTTCTGCTCTTCTGTCTTTGAGGTCTGCTTTTATCGCTTCTCTGCACTGTTTAGCAAGCTTGGACGTTAGCATTAGGTCTCCTGAGGCTCGCGCCTTGCCACGTTGGCGAATGAGCTCAAGAGTTTCTGAAGACAAGCGTCCTTTTGTGTCTTTCTCTCTCTCGGCATTCTTCGCACAATCATGGAGGTGCTGAACCAGTCGGTTGTATTCTTCATCGATGTCATCAATGATGGTATCTTCCCATGTTGCCGCAATGGTGCCAAAGAGTTCCCAGTTGGTGGTCGTTCTGGGAGTTCTCTTCTTAAACTTTGCAGCCTTTTCCTCCCCGCTACGGGAAGTAGAATTTTGCACGAAGGAGACGGTGGTCCGATCCTGTGTGGAATTTGGGGACGACAGCAACATCGGTCAGACAAAACCGTCGATTGAAGATGATGTGGTCAATTTTATTGTGGAAATGTCCGCCAGGAGATTCCCATGTCCAACGTTTCACTTCAGCTTTCTGAAACTGTGAGTTCCCATGAATAGTCTTGGTGGACATGATGAACTCAGATAGTCTCTCACCTTGTTCGTTCCATTCTAGGCCATGGGTCCCGATGTGGAGTTCTTCAGCCGATCTTCTCGGTCCTATCTTGGCATTAAAATCACCGACTATGATCTTGTAGAAGGTGTGATCTTTTTATAGAACTCCTCCAATTCCATGTAGAATTTCTCAATTTCATCTTCTTTGTATGTGGATGTTGGTGCATAGACAATGAAGATAGAAATTGCTGGCAGTGGCCACATCTCCTCAAGTGTAATCGTCCTATTCGGTTTGTTAGGCATTCAAATGAATCAATGTTGACAGCCATGTTCGTGTTGACAAGGACACCAACGCCACCAACGCCTCTTTCATCACATGTTCCAAGGAACAATTCTTCTCCGGTGTCAAATACAGCATGATGCGACTGATGCCTCCTCATCTCAGTCAGACCAGTGATGTCGTACTTGATCTTTCTTGCTTGCAGCATCAGATCCTCAATATATGCTTCCGTTGCCAGTGTACGTGCATTGAAAGTACAGACAGTCATTTTAGTCCTTCTTCGTTTTGGCAGCCTAGGACAGCCGTGAAATTTTATCAGGCACTGCTTGTTTGCCTTTCTTACTGCTGCCGTATTAAGGGCTCTTTCGGGTCAGGAAAATAAACATTTTTGTTACTGGATTTGGCATATCGAACACGCATCGGACAGCTTGCCAGGCTCTGCCATGCGGGGCACTATATTCTCATTACTTTGTGGGGCTCTCTCAGAGGGGTGGGTAGAATATTTGTGGTAGTTTGGAGGGTAAGGCTACACGCTGTGCCGCGCGCTAACGGGAAAGCTGGTTTCTGCTCTGCCGGGTGTACCTGTGTCTTAGGCTCAAGCATTCCTGGGGTTGAAATACTCTCCTCTGAAGGGCGGGTCTCTGCAGGGTGGGTCCTTGTAGGCTGGGTTTCTGAGAAGCTGGGCTGGAGACTGGACTAATCTGTGGGCTGGAGACTGGATTAATATGCTGGGGGAGATCTTACCAGCTGCAGAGTGTGGATTGTGACACAGATCGCTGCCAGCAAGGTGTGGGGGTTTCTCTGGGCTCCTCCCGAGGCTCCATCGGGATGGTGGACTCGGGTCGGAAGTTGCTCTCGTGGTCCATGGAGTGCAGGGGGTTCAACGGGGAAAGCTGGTTTCTGCTCTGCCGGGTGTA
>JAJIBD010025163.1:0-37500 GCA_021461705.1 Cryptotis parvus
TATCTTTAAATAATTAAATATATTTAAGCTTAATTAAAAATTTTTGGAGGCTATACAAACCTTGTGTTAATTTATTTGCTGCTATTTAAACTGATGTTAATATTAATGACATTCTTTTTACATTTTTGTTCTTCACCCTTTGTTTCTATCTTATAGGGAATACACTAAATTTTACACAATGATTTAACAATCCTGAGGGTTTTAAAAGGCATTCTTTTGCACAATCATAATTTAAATGATGATAGTTTTATTTTTTCATTTTGATCACTTGATCACTTGAATCCCGTTATTCATCGAATTGCTTGAGCGGGCGCCAGTAAAATTTCCAATGGACCCTATCACATGCCAATGTAGCCCAATGGCATCTGGTTGATTCAGGAATATGAAGAGCCTCAAACCGTTCTTTCAGGGTCTTGACAAGGAATTCTGACCATCTTGTAGGTGGTCGCCACGTGATCTTTTGACATCCCGGGGATCCAGTTGGTAATGGCTCTAGTCCAGCGGTTGTCTCCAAATTGCATTCCATGTCCAGCTCATCTGATTTTCGATGACTTGGCAAAGGAGACAGCGTCCCTGATTCCTGGAATAGCGACAGAGGGTCAGAACTCCGGATTCCTTCTCTCACTTGAGTGTGGCGTGATATTACAAGCATAGCTCTTTCGAACCTCTCTGGGAGACCCGAATAGCATTCTCATCCTGCTTTCCGTAGGGCCCAGGTCTCTGAGGCATATGTTAATGCAGGAAGAAAGGTGGAGTCAAAGAGATGTGCCCGAGCCGGAGGTTCTTTGTCCTTTTAGCTATTTCTTTGATGACTTTGAAGGCATTCCATGCCGCTCTCTTCCCTCCTGTGCAGCTCAGGTTTTAGGTCGTTCATCATGTTAATTTCTCGCCCTAGGTACACATAACTGCTGCACTCAGAAATGTTTGCTCCATTGAGAGTGAATGGGGCCTCTGGAACTAGTTCATTTTTTCAAAAATACGGTTATCTTTAGATTCAGCTGCAGACCTATCTTTCCAGATTCTCGGTTGAAGTCAGCCAGCATTTGTGCTGCTTGGCTAATGTTTGGTGAGATTAGAATGATGTCATCAGCGAAGCGGAAGTGGTGTAGTTGCTGACCATCTATCTTCACTCCCATTCCTTCCCATTCTAATTGTTGCATGATGTTTCTCGAGGGTGGTGCTGAAGAGTTTTGGTGAAATGGTATCACCCTGTTGAACCCCTCTTTTCACATTAATGATCACTTCTTTGTAGAATGGTGAGATCCTGGTGGTGAATCCGTAATACAGCTTACGAAGGATCTTGATGTATTGGGTTTGAACACCCTGTTTGGCTAGGGCTTCGATGACTGCTTCACTCTCCACAGAATCAAAGGCTTTCTGTAAATCAATGAACGTGAGACAGAGCGGCATCTTATACTCCCTACAAACCTCAATGAGCTTGGTTACTCTGTGGATATGGTCGATTGTGCTGAATCCTTTCCGGGAAGCCTGATTGCCCGCATGGTTGTCCTTCATCTAGTGTTCTGCTAATCCAGTTCAGGATGACTCTGCTAAACAGCTTGTAGATGACGGACAACAGGCAGAGGGGGGGCGATAGGTGCCGATGTCGTGAATGTCTCCCCTCTTGAACAGTAGAACTGTCCTGCTGGTTTTCCATTGGGAGGCACCTTATATTCGACAGGTAGCGTGTGAAGTGCCGAGCTAGTGTATTGATGAGTACCGACGGCAGATTCTTCAGGTGTTAGGGTCTGACTTTGTCTGGGCTTGGTGCTGTTCCCCTCTTTTCCGACGAGATGGCATGGGATTTCAGAAGGGAGAACGTGGGGAATGACATATCCATCCTGTGAATTTGGTATGTGGACAGGTGGATGTGGCTATCAAAGAGATTTGAGTAGAAGTCCTGGATAATCTTCTCCATTGCCTTTCTGGATGATGTGATAGATCCATCAGGCATCGGAGGGCAGCCATCTTGGTCTTATAGTTGGCGAAGGACAGGCGGGCAGTGCGAATGCTTTTCCCGGCTTCTGCTACATCGCCCAGTATTTCTGCTCTTCTGTCTTTGAGGTCTTCTTCTATCGCTTCACTGCACCGTTTAGCAAGCTTGGACATTAGCATTTGGTCTCCTGATGCTCGTGCCTTGCCATGTTGGTGAATGAGCTCAAGAGTTTCTGAAGACAAGCGTCCTTTGTGTCTCTTCTCTCTCTCGGCATTCTTCGCACAATCATGGAGGTGCTGAACCAGTCGCTTGTATTCTTCATCGTTGTCATCAATGATGTTATCTTCCCATGTTGCTGCAATGGTGCCAAAGAGTTCCCAGATGGTGGTCGCTCTGGGACTTCTCTTCTTAAACTTTGCAGCCTTTTCTCCCCATTGCGGGAAGTAGAATTTTGCAGTAAGGAGATGGTGGTCCGATACTGTTTGGAATTTTGGGACGACAGTGACATCAGTCAGACAAAACCGTCGATTGAAGATGATGTGGTCAATTTCATTGTGGAACTGTCCGCCAGGGAGATTCCCATGTCCAACATTTCTCTTCAGCCTTCTGGAACTGTGAGTTCCCATAAATGGTCTCGGTGGATATGATGAACTCAGATAGTCTCTCACCCTGTTCGTTCCATTCTAGGCCATGGGTCCCGATGTGGAGTTCTTCAGCCGATCCTCTTAGTCCTATCTTGGCATTAAAGTCACCGACTATGATCTTGTAGAAGGTGTGATCTGTTTTATAGAACTCCTCCAATTCCATTAGAATTTCTCAATTTCATCTTCTTTGTATGTGGATGTTGGTGCGTAGACAATGAAGATAGAAATTGCTGGCAGTGGGTCACATCTCTTCAAGTGTAATCTTCCTATTCAGTTTGTTAGGCATTCAAATGATTCAATGTTGACGGCCATGTTTGTGTTGACAAGGGACACCAACACCACCGAAGCCTCTTTCGTCACATGTTCCAAGGCACAATTCTTCTCTGGTGTCAAATACAGCATGATGCAACTCTATGCCTCCTCGTCTCAGTCAGACCAATGATGTCGTACTTGGATCTTTTTGCGCTTGCACCATCAGATCTTCAATATATGCTTCCAATGCCAGTGTACGTGCATTGAAAGTACAGACAGTCATTTTAGTCCTTCTTCGCTTTGGCAGCGTAGGATGGCCGTGAAATTTTATCAGGCACCGCTTATTTCGCCTTTCTTACTGCTGTATTAAGGGCTCTTTCAGGGTCAGGAAAATAAACATTTCTGTTACTGGATTTGGCATATCGAACACGCATCGGACAGCTTGCCAAGCTCTGCCATGCGGGCACTATATTCTCATTACTTTTTGGGGCTCTCTCAGAGGGATGGGTAGAATATTTATGGTAATTTGAAGGTAAATCGCACAGCTGCGCAACGTCCACGCAATGGGGAAAGCTGGTTTCTGCCCTGCCAGGTGTACCTGTGTTTTAGGCTCAAGCATTCCTGGGCTTGAAATACTCTCCTCTGAAGGGCAGGTCTCTGCAGGGTGGGTCCTTGTAGGCTGGGTTTCTGACAAGCAGGGCTGGAGACTGGATTAATCTGCTGGGTGGAGATCTTACCAGGTGTGGAGTGTGGATTGTGAAGATAGGTGCCAGCAAGATGTGGGGGGTTTCTCTGGGCTCCTCCGAGGCTCCATCGGGATGGTGGACTCGGGTCGGAAGTTGCTCTCGTGGTGCATGGGATGCAGGGGGTTTCAACGGGGAAAGCTGGTTTCTGCCCTGCTGGGTGTACCTGTGTCTTAGGCTCAAGCATTCCTGGGTTTGAAATACTCTCCTCTGAAGGGCGGGTCTCTACAGAGTGGGTCCTTGTAGGCTGGGTTTCTGACAAGCAGAGCTGGAGACTGGGTTAATCTGCTGGGTGGAGTTCTTATCAGCTGTGGAGTGTGGATTGTGAAGATCGCTGCCATTTTTCATTTTAACTATGTAAAATTTGTTTTCTTTTCTTCCCCTATTGCAATGAATAGTACTTCAGCTGAGCAGTGTTCATATCCCAATAATATACAGACTCATATGTAAGGCATTTTAATAATTTTTTCTCAGTGTTTCTCAACACTATTAATATATTAATAAGATACACTATTTACATGTTATGATAAATATGTTCTAAAATATCCATAGATTTTAGACATATCATAAATGAGTTTGTGCTAGTATAAAGTAGTTTTATTTCAGTCAATCTCTGATTTTATTGTCTTTCCCTTTATATTTTTAAATTTATTAAATATGAAAGTGAAACCAAACTTTGCATATCACAGACTTAGTACAATAGTACTTTACAATTTTTATTTCTATATTTACCCATAATTAAATATTTTTAATTTGCTATTGAGCAACCAAGGTACTTATAACCAAGGAGTAAACAATGTACTTTTACACTTCCATTTAAATGAGTCTTGATGATTATTTAGAGCACTGTCTCTTACGACTTACCCTATCTTCCTTGTGATTATGTTTGCCAGAATCCTAGTATTTACTTCTGCTTTTAGAAACTATTCATTTTTTCTTATAAATACATGGTTTCCTTAATCCAAACCTTAAACATACAATATTACAGTTGGGAATATCAACAGACACAAAATGAATCTAAAAAGGAAAACTGACTTTAAGATAGGTGGAATAAAAGGAGGTAATATAAACAAGTTATTTATTATAGACAATTTATTATAGACAATCTAATAAAATATCATTTATTTAGCAATATGATAAATATGACACATATTTAATAAAATTGTCTAGTTGGATATTTAAGGCATTGTTTGATGACACTCTGGCTGCTTCTGCAATATTGAATTTAATAAGACGATGAAAAAATAGGTTAAGAAATGAAGCACTTAGTATTTTGTATTTGTTCCTTGTTTAAAAACTTATTAAGTTTTCTGTTGCTTCAAGAGATGTCCAGACAACTGTAGATCGATTGACTAGAACAAAAATCAACAAGGCAGCAGGCATGGATGATGTGTGAGACTGCTGGGACTTTGGGCAGTAGTTTGGGGTGGAGGAGAGGTGACCCACCTCAACGCCCCAAATTAAAAACCTGAGCTCTCAGCTAAGTCACCAGTACCTGAAATTATTTGGAGATAGGTGTCTTGCCAGAGAACATTCATGAGGCAGTGGAGCTGAGCTCTTGGCGTGGCTATAGTGATGGCTAAAGTGGAAATTTCCTTCACTGATGGGTTCTTAAGAAATGTATAAAATATTGCATACAAAACTCAAAAGATTGAAAGTTAGTTTATTGTACTGATAAAATTAATTGGCCCTAGTACCTGCAATATGTCTAGGACTTTTTTAACTGAGAACTGTGACCAGATCCTGTTCCTGACTCTATCTGGTCCCATAAATGACTTCAATCTGTTGTCCCACGCAGTCTACTAGTCTCCCATGAATGATCCAAGGGAATTCATGAGTCCATGAATCATCCTGGGTCCATAAATGATCCAGGATCCTGGTCCTGTTCCTGTGCCACTCCGCTATTCTATGTACACTTTCCTCAATTTCTGGCTACGAACACATTCCATGACTGAGGTTCTATACACAGGGCCTACACAGGGCCTCCAAACTGTAACCCAGCAGTTCCTATTGTCATGGCCCAGCTTTTCTAGTCTCTGGAATGTGGGTTAGGCTCCTGTGTTTAGTACCTTGTCATTACCTGGATACTTGAGCCCTGTACAGAACTGAGCTATCCTGGGGATCTGAGCTCTGCCTGCTTTCTGAGCCTGTCTTGCCTTGAGTGTCCACCTGAACTGGGCCTCATGTCTAGGCATGCTGCCCTACCAGATCCTGGAGGTGCCAGAAGAGAAGAGATAGTTAAGAGACTGTGTGGAGAGTGGGGAGAGGGGCTTGGAGCTTTTTTTTATCTGTTGCCAGATCCCACCCCAGACATCCCATTCTACATTCTGGTTGGCTACCTGTTCCATGGAGATTTTAAGTGACATGGAGCTTCACAGCTCAGCTCCTGCTGTATCACTGGGGATTGGTGCTTCTGTCAGAAACTTTGGCAGGTATTTGACACACTCGCTTCCTGTGGGTGCTTCAGGGTTTTCAGAAGTGAGGACTGGCATTTCCATAAGATTTAGCTGCACAGCAAGCATCTCCTGGGAGATTTAGTATGCATATGATTGGGCAGGGTCAGTGTGTGAGTCGACATGGGGGCAAAGACAGATAATGGAAGTATACAGTAGCGTTTAAAGAGAGTCACAGCTGACAAGGCTCAGGACTCACACCTGGCTCTTCATTCAAGGATCACTCCCTGTAGAGTTAGGAGATCATACGGGATGCCAGGGGTAGAAACCAGGTTGGCTGTGTGCAAGGCAAGTGCCCTACCACTGTTCTGGTCCCTGCGAATTCAGTTTTCAACATAAAATATAAAACACCTGTAAATGGCTGCAAAGATCCCTTACTTGAATACTCAAATTTAAAATAACAACTCTCAGTTTAGTGTGGAACTTTTAGATCATTTCCTAAGACGACAAATGAATAGAAAGAAAAATTTTGCATCTTTTCAGATTCTTTTTCTAAACATGATAAGGGTCCCACAGAGTTCTATTTAACAATAAGATATTTAAATGTATTAAGCTAACCCTCACAATCTCTGAAATCTCCTCTGTTTTACAATATTATAGTGGTACAGTGTTACCACAACATGTTCTTCACCAAAAGTGCACAAACCCTCCACTACTATCAGTTGAACCCTTCATTCTATCCCTCTTCTTTTGGTAATCTTGGTCTGTCATCAGAATCCAATGTTTAGTTGCTTTCACTGGACATGGGAATCTCCTGGTGGACAGTTCCACAATGAAATTGACCACATCATATTCAATGGACGGTTTTGCCTGACCGATGTCACTGTCATCTTAAAATTCCAAACAGGATTAGACTACTGTCTCTTTAGTGCAATATTCTACTTCACAGAAAGGAGAGAAAAGGCTGCAAAGTTTGAGAAGAGAACTCCCAGAATGACCAGCAACTGGGAACTCTTTGGCAGTATTTCGGGAAAATGGGAAGATGCCATCATTTATGATATCAACGAAGAATACAACCAACTGGCTCACACCTCCATGATTGTTTGAAGAACGCCGAGAGAAAGACACAAAAGGACACCTGTCTTCAAAAACTCTCGAGCTCATTCACCATGTGGCAAGGCGCGAGCCTCAGGCAACCATAAGCTAATGTCCAAGCTTGCAAAAACAGTACAGAGAAGCAATAAAGGAAAACCTTAAAGAGAGAAAAGCAGCAATACTGGCCGATACAGCAGAAGCGGGGAAAAGCATTCGCAACACCCACCTGCCCTTCACCAACTATAAGAACAAGATGACTGCCCTCTGATGTCCAGATGGATCTATCACATCATCCAGAAAGGCAATGGAGAAGATTATCCGTGACTTCTATTCGGATCTCTTTGATAGACACGTCCACCTGCCCACATACCAAATTCCGCAGGATGGATATGTTGTTCCCAATGTTCTCGCATCTGAAATGCAACATGCCATTTCATCAGTAAAGAAGCGAACAGCAGGGCCGGAGCGATAGCCTAGCGGGTAGGGCATTTGCCTTGCATGCAGCCGGCCTGTGCTGGCTTGGGTTAGATCCCCGGCATCACATATGGTCCCCGAGCACCGCCAGGAGTAATTCCTGAGTGCAGAGCCAGGAGTAACCCCTGAGCATCGCGGGTGTGACCCAAAAAAGGAAAAAAAAAAGAAGCGAACAGCACCCGCCCAGACAAAGTCAGCCCCGAACACCTTAAGAATCTGCCATCAGTACTAATCAATACACTGGCTCAGTTCTCCACATGCTACCTGTCTGAATGCAAGGTTCCCTCCCAATGAAAAACCAGCAGGATAGTTCTACAGTTCAAGAAGGGAGACATCCATGACAATATATTATATATTTAATATAAATTATTATATATACAATTTAGATATTTTATTTATATATAATTTACATACAGGATATATATATAATATGAATGATAATAATTTGTCATTTGTTGTTTGTCTTTCAAAGTATTTTGTAAAACTTTTAGAGATACTTTTGAGTATTTTGAGATACTTTTCAAAGTATCCCAGTATTTGTCTTTCTTAGGTTTTACTAACCATACTTGAGTTCCAACCATATTGTAGTAGAAGGCAGAATTTCATCTTCCATAAAGCTGAGTAGTATTTCATTGTGTTTAAAAACTACATTTTCACCTGCTCATCTATCATTAGATGACTTGAACTGTTTTCTATGTTTTGACTATTATGTTTTGACTATTATGTTTTCTATGTTTTAACTATTTCCCCTTCTGGACTTCCCTCTCGTCAGAACTCCACCCAGCAGACCAGCCCATCACAGGCCGGATCACTGACACCCACCCTGCAGCAGCTTTTTCCTCAATCCAGCCCAGGTATGCTGGTCCAGAGACTCTCACACATGGGGCAGAGCTGTTCCTTGCTCTCCCTGTGCACAGCCGTTCATGAGGCAGTCGGGAGGCATGACAGGTTCCTAGCCCTGGCCCACCACCTCGGCAGAGCCTCACAACAAGCCAGACCACCCCCTCCTCACTCCACGGGCGCCACCATTTTCCACTTCTGGACTTCCCTCTCGTCAGAATTCCACCCAGCAGACCAGCCCATCACAGCCCGGATCACCGACACCCACCCTGAAGCAGCTTTTTCCTCAATCCGGCCCAGGTATGCTGGTCCAGAGACTCTCACACATGGGGCAGAGCTGTTCCTTGCTCTCCCTGTGCACAGCCGTTCATGAGGCAGTCGGGAGGCATGGCGGGTTCTAGCCCTGGCCCGCCACCTCGGCAGAGCCTCACAACAAGCCAGACCACCCCTCCTCACTCCACGGGCGCCGCCATTTTCCACTTCTGGACTTCCCTCTCGTCAGAACTCCACCCAGCAGACCAGCCCATCACAGCACGGCTCGCGCGGCTTTTTTTGGAGGTGTTTAAAAGAGTTTGCCTCCTGCTCGACAAGCCTGGCAAGCTTCTCGTGTTGTATATGATATGCCAAATTCCAGTAACAATTATATTAGGTCATTCCCATGACCTAATATAATGGTTTGAGGCTCTTTATGTTCCTGTAGCAAGCCGATGCCCTGGCTCTACTGGCATGAGACAGGACATATGGAGATATTACTGGTGCCCGCTCTAGCAAATAGATGACCAACGGGAAGATCGTGATCGTGATCGGATCGTGATCGTGACTATTATGAATAGCCAATGCACATGAATATTCATGTATCATTTTAGTTGGTATTTTTTTGTGTTCTTGGGGTGGATACATAGGTATTGAATTGCTGGATCATACAATTGTTATATTTTTAATTTTTGGAGAGAAAACTATATTGTTTTCCATAGATCCTAAGCCATTTTATATTCTCACCAATTGTGAAGATGGCTCCTTTTCTCTATATCCCAGCCAGCACTGGTTGAGGACTTTTTGATATATTCTTTTTTTAAATGGTATTGGGTGATCCTATTTTTATTTTATTTGCATTTCTTTGGAAATTAGTGTTAAGCATTTGTTTGTTTGAGCCATACTTGGCAGTGCTGAGGGCTTTTTCTTGACTTTGTGCTTAGAGAATATTCCTGATGGTGCTTGAGACAGCACATGAGGTCTTAGGGATAGGACTGGAGTCTGTTAGGAGCAAGATGATTTTCTGTACGATCTTTCAGGCCCCTGATCAACATTTTAACATGTGCAGGTTGCTCATCTGTATGCTTGTTGTTTCCTTTGTTTTGGATAAATGTCCAAAACATTTCTCCAAATGTTTATTTTTTATTATTTATTTTTATTTATTTTTTGAGGGGTTTATTTATTATTTTGAGTGTTTTTGTTGTTGTATTTTTTAAGTTTTTGTGCATGCTTTATGTATCATGAATAATATTCCTCTATGGGAAATATGATATGTATTTTCTTATTATCATTCTATATAAATCTTAGTATTTTTACATTTTCCTCTTAAAAATGCCATTTGAACTTTATTAAAGTTAAATTGAGTCTATATAGTGCTTCTAGTAAATGAACATTCTGATTTTTTTTAAGTCTTTATAACCAGGTCAATGAAATTTCTTTTAATCTCTTAGTATGTGTTCTATATCCTTTACTAGTGTAGTTTTCTTTTATACAGATATCAAACATCTTGAACCAGCTTATTACAAACTATATAAATATTTTGGTGTTACTGTGAATATGTCTCTGCTTCATTTCTTCTGTTGCTCATTAGCAGCATATAAGGATGCAGTATTTTTTGCATGTGGATTTCACAACTTTGCTGCACATTTTACACTTTGCTGTAGTAATTAATATTTCATTTTAACTTTGGGTAGAGTCTTATATTAAAATTTAGTCACTGTGAAATGACAAAGTTATTCATGATTGGGTTACGGCATATAATCTTTCAACACTGTTCATTTCACTAGTGTCCGTATCCCTTCACCGATGCCTACCTATCCTAACGCCATTTGTTTCCCACCCACTAGTCTGCTTTTATGAGAGGCACTTTTAAACTTTATTTATTTGTTCTCTTTCTTTTGGTCACATCTGGCAATGCTTAGGGCTTAGTCTGGCCTCTGAACTCAGAAACTACTCCTGGTGATGCTTTGGGAAATCATATGGGATGCAGGGATTGAACCCCAGTGGACCTAGTGCAAGGTAAGTGCCCTACCTGCTACTGTGGCTTCAGCCCCACATTTTTTAAAAGGATTTTACAAAAAGTACTGTGGATTACAGTCCTGCTGCTAATAAGATTCCCTACATAGCGCCTTGCCACTTGCAGCAGCATCCACCTCCTCCTATTGAATGTGTCCCTCCACCAGAGAGGTTACTCCCTCCTTGTTCTATCCCCCAAACACAAATTAGTGCACCCCAAGAATATTCTCAACAGAAGCTGGTCCATTCTATTAACTGCACACTCACATTTAACCACTACCCCTCTCCTTCACTGCCCACAACACTAGTGGAACAGTCACAATTTCAGGGAACTACATATTTGAACTTTGAAGATACTGCCATAAGTGAAAGTACCTATAAAATGAAATTAAGTAAGGATACATCTTTGAAGACTGTAAAAGTAGAAGTACATCATTGTCATAAATTGTTGATGCATTTTATAAAAAGCAGGAAAAGTTAACATAGCAAAATTGGATAAATTAAATATATACATGGCCTCTGAACTAAAAAAAGACGAATCAACCTGTGAAGTCAAGGTACCAAAACATCAAAAGCAGAAAAGACTCTGCAGTATCATTTCAGGTACATGGAACATTATATGTCCCTCTTAGATAGAATTGAAAATTGCAGTACTAAATAATATCAGAGATAAAAGAAAAATCAGAAATACACGCCAAAGTGATATGAGAGAACTCAGAAAAGTTAAAACATTAAAACAAAGTTCAAAAAAGTCCTTAAACTCAAAAATAAAATTAGTGAATAAAAATAAAAAATTCATTCTTTAAATATGAAAACATTCAGAATGTGAGTTCTCAAGTATGTAGAAAGAATTATAGATGCTCATGAGAGTAGAATAGATGCTATTAAAATAGAATAGTGGAGGAATCAATCAGAGACCACGAAGATAATAACTTAAATTATCCAGTTGGAAGAACAGAAAAATCAAGAGTCTTTCAAAAGAAAACTACAAGATAGTCTCCATGTCCCTCCATTTGCAGGTAAATTTCATAATGTCATCTTTTCTGACAGCCGCATAGTATTCCATAGTGTAGAATTAGTCAGAAGGAAAAGGACAGATATAGAATGACTGCATTCATTAATACTGACATAAATAGATACCAGTGTTTTACTAAATGTGGGAAATGGTAATGGCAGATTAAGACTCACCATTGAATATACACAAAGAGACTTAAGTGATAAACTCTAAATATCTGCAGGGCTAGCCACAATGTGTAAAAGAAGAGGCAGAGAGATGCAGAGACAGAGAGAGAGACAGAGAGAGAAAGAGAGGAAACTGGGGTACCTGCTATTAAGGCAGCATGGGGGTGGGCAGGAGGGGGTGGGGTACATTGGTGGTGGAAATGGGGCACTGGTGGAGGGATGGGTGCTGGTATACTGTATTACCAAGAACCAATTATGATCACCTTTGTAATTGTATGTTTCACTGTGGTATAATAAAAAATTAAAAAAAAAAAAGAAAACTACAAGAACCAATTGACTTTGTTTGAAAAGGCAATGGAAGAGTAATAGGAATTCTAGAAGTGGAAGAAAGAAATCATGCCTTTTAAAAAGGAATATTAGCTAAAAATGAGTCAAACTTGGAGAAGGAACTGAATATACAGACTTATCGAGCTAACACAATACATGGCTATGAATGCAGAGATATCTGTTTGAAGACACATGGTCGTTAACTATCAAGACTTCAAGAAAAAATAAAATATAACTCACTAAAGAAAAGAAAAAGATGAATGACTATAAGAGTATTTCTTCAGGAGTTCATTAGACTTCTCAGAATAAACTCTACAGAACTGGAGAAAATGAATCACAATATTAAAATAATCAAAGCTAAAATCCGTCAGCCAAAAAATGATATCTTGTAAAAACATTTTCAGTTATGAACAAAAAATTAAATCCTTCACTGACAAACAAAAATTTGTAGAAGAAATTTATGAAATCTAGGTCACCTCTATCGGAAATGTTTAAAGATCTTCTATATAAATTATAAAACAAAACAAAATTGAAACTTGGCTTACGGGGCTGTAGAAGATGCCTTGCTTCCTAGTGCCCCACATTTAATCCCCAGTAACACATGGTCTCCTGAGCACTGCAGGTAGAAGTAACTCCCAAGCACCATTTGGTGTGCCTGGCAAAAAGACAAAATAGAAAGAAAATCAACAAAATTTGAAAAGGAAAAAAGACAAAACAAGAACACTGAAATACACTAGCAATAGCAAAGCATTCATATTAATTTTTAAAAAAGTGAATGCAAATATCCTAAGCTCACTAATGGAAAGGCATGATGTAGCCAGGAAAGTGCAAACCCCAGTTATGTTGCTAAGGTTCCTAAGACTCTATTTTTTAAATCACATAGACTTTAAAGTATGAATTAATGAGATGGAAATTCAAGCCAATGGAAAGCCTTGAAGCAAACTGGAATAATTTCAGGGTGATATTCGTGGTCCCTAGGACTGCAGGAAATGAATACCAAGTGTCTCCGGCCCAGGTAAAGAACAGTGCAATACCATTGGCAAGTGTAGCTCAGAACAGTTTGGGAGCTTCCCGCCAGAGGGGATAGAAAAGAAGATAGAAGCAAGCAAAGTTACTAAACGCAGCTCTGAGAACAGTGCTATTGTTTTCTTCAATTATTTTATGAAGTATTAACATCTATATTTTTATTTAATATTTTTATAATTTATATAGAAGATCTTTAAATATTGGAGACAACCGCTGGACTAGAGCCATTACTGACTGGATCCCACGGACCTCAAAAGATCAAGTGGCCGCCCACCTACAAGATGTTCAGAGTTCTTTGTCAAGACCCTGAAGGAATGGTTTGAGGCTCTTCATATTCCTGAATCAACCAGATGCCATTAGGTTACATTGGCACGTGATAGGGTCCAATGGAAATGTTACTGGCGCCCACCGAGTAAGTCGATGAATTATGGGATTCAAGTGATCAAGTGATCAAGTGATAATATAGCTCAAATTTCCATTATTTGCCTGATCTTAATGAAAGGCAGGAAATGTATTTTTGTATATAGTAGAAACTGTAATACAGAAAAAACAAATTTGTACCTAAGTATACCTTATAAAGTAGCCTCTTACACAATGATAGTTGTACTGAGAGTCCATATGGCTTGTTTTCTCAAGTAAATAATAATGTTATAAAATGTAGTGTGTACACCAGAAATGAACAGTTTACTTAGCTATGCAAATCTTTAGTGCTTCATAGTAAGTTATAGTCTACTTCTAAAAATCAAAGACCCAAATAAACAAACATATACCATATTTTTCCAGTGGAAATATTGTGCAAGACCTTTGTCTATATTTAATCTTTTGAAATGTACTGCTTAAATATATATAATTAAAGATTTTTGTACATATTTTCTGAAAAATTAACTAGTGTGGGATCTTGGAAGATGTGAGATAAGTATTTATTGAAATTCTTTGAATTTACCTCTGTGTTAAAAATCACAAACTCTAGATTCATTATTCAATTTAGACTTTCAGAACAAGATGAAATCATTGCATATTGACAGTCTTTGGTTATAGCAAAACACAAATAAATTTAGGAAAATAAAGTTTGTTTTTAAAAATTATATATGGTAGCACCACATACTAATGGTTTGAATAGTTTTGCTCTACCACTTTATTTAAATTATATATTTTATTTTAAATATATGTTTTATTAATTTATTAGCTTAATTTCAATAATTTATATGTACTTAATTTCCTGCAGAAAGAGCTGATGATAATGTTATTTTTAAGTTATTTCATTAAAAGAAAGATAAATGGGTTTAAAATGGACAGACATTATTCACAGTTTTTATTCACTATTACATTAAAGACAAACATTGTCTATGTTTATTCAGCAATCAAAAAGCTAAGTTGAACACATAGGATCTATAAATAGTAATATATGATGTCATGAAAAATTGTACCTGTTTCGTCTCAATGCTCACAGGCGGCCCTTTTCACAGGGCAGGTAACTTTCATGGAAAGAATATCTTTGCGCACACAGAAAATTATATTAAGGCTAAAATTTAGAATTACATAAACCCTCACTATCTTGATCACTTGACATCTCGTTATTCGCCGATTTGCTCAAGCGAGTGACAGTAATATTTCCATTTGACCCTATCAGGTGCCAGTGTAGCCCAATTGCATCTGGTTGCTTCAGGAATATGAAGAGCCTCAAACCGTTCATTCTGGGTCTCGATGAAGAAGTCTGACCATCTCATAGGTTGGCGGCCACATGATATTTTGACATCCCATGGGATCCAGTTGGTAATGGCTCTAGTCCAGGGGCCATCTCCAAATTGCATTACATGTCCAGCCCATCTGATTTTCAATGCCTTGGCAAACGAGAAAGCGTCCCTGACTCTGAAAAGCGACTGAGGTTGGAGCTCCGGATTCCTTCTTCCACTTGAGTGAGGCGTGATATTCCAAGCATAGCTCTTTTGATTCCTCTTTTGGAGACAGAAATAGCATTCTCATCCTGCTTTCATAGGGCCCAGGTCTCTGAGGCATATGTTAGTGCAGGGAGAACGGTGGAGTTGAAGAGATGTGCCCGGAGCCAGAGGTTCTTTGTGTTTTTAGCTATTTCTTCGATGTTTTTGAAGGCAATTCATGCTGCTCTCTTCCTCCTGTGCAGCTCATGTTTTAGGACGTTCATCATGTTGATTTCTCAACCTAGGTACACATAACTGCTTCAGAGTTGTTTGTTCCATTGAGAGTGAATGGGGCCTATGGAAATAGTTCATTTCTCATGAACAAAGTTTTGTTGTGATTCAGCTGTAGACCTATCTTTCCACATTCTCGGTCGAAGTCAGCCAGCATTTGTGCCACTTGGCTAATATTTGGTGATATTAGAATGATGTCATCAGAGAAGCGTAGGTGGTATAGTTGCCGACCGTCTATCTTCACTCCCATTCCTTCCCATTCTCATTGTCGCATGGTGTTCCTGAGGGTGTCACTGAAGAATTTTGGTGAGAGGGTATACCCCTGCGAACCCCTTTTTGACATCGATGGTCACTTCTTTGTAAAATGGTGAAATCCTGGTGGTGAATCCGTAATACAGCTCACGAAGGATCTTGATGCATTGGGTTTGAATGCCCTGATTGGCTAGGGCTTCGATGACTGCTTCAGTCTCCACAGAATCAAAGGCTTTCTTTAAATCAATGAACGTGAGACAGAGTGGCATCTTGTACTCCCTACAAACCTCAATGAGCTTGGTTACCATGTAGATATGGTCGATTGTACTGAATCATTTTCAGAAGCCTGCTTGCTCACATGTTTGTCCTTTATCTAATGTTCTGCCAATCCTGTTGAGGATGACTCGAGTGAACAGCTTGTAGATGACAGACAACAGGCAGATGGGGCGATATTGCCTAACCCTCACTATAGTGGTAGAAACTAAATTATAGGTTATTAATTTTTTCATATGATTTTACATGCTTTATTTTCATATTGGGTATGAAATTGGCAATAGAGAATGAGTTACTCTGTACTTGCTCTCTGTGTTCTTTGTACTTTACTGCTTATGTTAAAAAACTTTACTCTGATAAAGTGAAAGTAAAAACTGTAGTTTAAGTGTTTGGAAGTTTAAAATTTACAATTATTCCTTTGTAAGTCAAGATATAAACTTCATGTGGTGAAAGATTGTTGTGTACCAGACGTTATAAATTTTCATTTTCTCTGTAAATGATGTAGTCATACAACCTGACTACATGAACATTAGTCAGGAACATGATAATGTGAACATTATCATCTTAGAATCTGATACAAAGAGCGAAGGCTAATTATTAGAAGGCTATGTGTCCTATATAATATCACTTTAAATTGAAAGTGCTCAGAAATTTGGAATTTTTCAGTCAATGAACATAACACAATGATTTACTTTTTCTCCATGTGTATATATATTACAAGCAATATGTTCTTTACATAACAGGTATACTAATAAGTCTTTAAACACTTATGCATTTTAAAGTTTATCATGTTTATCAGATTATTAATGGATATTATCACTTAATGTTCATACCGCTGCTTAATAAATATTTGGATATTTAGGAAAACACATTCAAAACAATTTTTCTACATTGCTCAAAATCAAGATCTTGTGATTCTAACATCTTATTTGTCACTTAGCACTATTGTTTTCATTTACCCTCTGTCTCTTTCTGTCTCTGTCTCTCTCTGCTTTTGTCTATCTCTCTGTTTCTTTCTGTCTCCCTCTATCTCTATAAAGACTATATGTATTAAATATATAAATATGAAATAAATATATAGACATTTTTATATAGTCTCTCTATATAGACTACATATGCATATCGTCTCAATAGAGGATTTGTTTAATATTACATTAAATAAAAAATTGACAGTATTTTTCCATCATTTATAAATCCAGGTTGAATATACATTGGTTTCAGGGTCGACCTGGTAACGTTCATGGGTTACTCCTCAGATATAATGCTTTACAGAGGAGGTATCACACCTGGGTTAGCTGTGGGCAAGGCAAGCACCTTACCAGCTGTCTTGGGTAGCCCCTATATAGATAAGATGTGAGTTTCTGTAAGAGAATGCTTAGTGTAGCAGCAAAAATAGTTTTTGAAAACAAGCTTATACAATAGTTTTTTTGTCGCTTTTTATTTCTCTTTTACAAATAATGGCAAATAGTGGCAAGCCAAAATGTACATAAGAAGAAATGCACCAAAGCGCAAAACGAAGTCTGGAACTAGGAAGACGTGTAAAGGAAAATTTAAAAAGTTGGTTTGAAAATATCCCTTGCTTCATCCAGTGCTGTCAAGCTACAGTAATAATCAACTCAGCGAAGATGTGTATTGGAAACATTTTCGGTTTGAGAAGAAAACTCTTTTTTCATGCTTTGGGGAAGTAAGCACTAGTTGTGTTTCACTTTCATTTATGCTTAAATTAAAACAGCACAACATACAATGTTATTAGGTCAGGTTAATGGTATCTGGCACATGTTAGTGCACAAGACATGTACTCTATGTTAACTGCCATCCACTTGGATGTCAGGATGACATAAGAGGTATGTCAGGTAAGAACATAAGAGTTGACTGGATTCAAACAAATGAACTGAAATTAATGGGTTTAATCTATCAGATTTTACAGTATATTTTAATTTAATTAAGTTTAAATTGAGTTCATTTCTCAGCAAAATTTATGAGAGCAGTTAATTAGCTATGGTTCAAATTTGCCAGCTGATTTTAATTTGATGAGGGATTTCTTCTGGGCTTTTAATTGCTGTATTTGCTTTTAAAAATCAAAAATTATAAAAGCAAGAAAAATGTGCTAGTCAATTGCATTATTGCATCACAAATAAAGCATACACAAAAAAGAAACACAATCACAATTGTGTAAATTATTTTGAAAAAATGGAAATTTATATTTGTGATAGCAGAACATAAAGTTTTTTCAGATATCACTACAAGTTCAACAGAAAAACGTCTGGTTATTAAAATAATGCCTTGTTCTATTTATAATCAGTTGTATAGAATTGTACAAAACAGTGAGCATGTTTTGAAAACATAGTAAACTGAAAGACACATTTATATTTCAATATAAAAATGCAACTACAGCAAAAATTATTTATAAATACTCATTTTCAAAGATGATAAAACACATTTTAAACAGCCCACTTTAGTATTATTTAGTATGGAAATCTAAGAAGAAATATTTGTTAATATTTCAACATATTATCTAAATTATCATTTTAAGACATAAAATATCCATAGTTCTTTACAAGGAAAAATGCTCTAGTTTACTTTTATATTAAATCAGAATGCTACTTATATTTCTAGGGGAAATTATTGATGAAATGCAATATTATTATGTGGACTATATAAATTTGAGACCAGCTTTGGTTAGCCTATTCATTAAAAGAAACAGCTCAATAAAATAAATATTTAAATTATATAGTACCTAGTAACAATATTTTCATAATGACTCTATAATGATGGAAATTAAAGCCTTAGGCATCTAAGTTTCAGCAATTTGAAAATTTGAGTTTAAGTTTATTCAGAGTCATGGATTATTAGATTAGAACTTTAAATTAGATTATAGTGTAGATTCCTTTAAAGCTTTTCAAAAGTTTACTATTCCTAGGAGTGTTTTGAAATTTTAGTTATTACTGTGTAATTTATAAATAATAATTAAATGATAAATCAGATCATTTTTTAGGTTCTTAAATTATGGCACAAAAGGTAAAACTTCTATTTATTTAATTCGTGGTTTTGAACTGGGTCACACCCAGAACACCACACATGTAACAAAAAGATCTTCTGTAGAGCCAGGATCTGCCAATTGCTTGTAATACGTGGTTCAGACAAAAACAAGAACAAGGTCCAACTCATTGATGTCTGTATGAGTTCAGAAAGCTACTTTAACTGTTTTATTATGATACCTTTTCAGTAAAATAGAAAGAATGATAATACTATTTATAGATTTACAGTGAGGTATAAGCTATTTGAATAAGTTAACAAAATGGACTGCATTTTAGAGTCTAATTTGAACTGTTAATATTATCTTAAGATGTTGATGCCCTGACATTGCTCCAAGGGTTCGCTCACACATGTGGGGAGGGGGCCAAGCTGGCCAGACTTGGAGTGGAAATTTGGGCTCTTCTGCCCTTTCCTCCACCTCCATGCCAGCTACCCCAGAAGAGAGCCCCACACCAGACCCACAGCTCCATTGGCAATCCCCGGAAGAGATCCAGACTCATCCACTCCAGACAAGACGAGAGCCTACTACTTAGAGTATTCCACACATACAGCAGAGCCAGGCAAGCTACCCATGTTGTATTTGATATGCCAAAAATCCAGTAACAGTTATAGACCTCATTTCAATGACCTGAAGGATTGGTTTGAGGCTCTACCTATTCCTGGAGCAAGCAGACACATTTGGGCTACACTAGTATGTGGCAGGACATATGGTGATGTTTCTAGAGCCTGCTTGAGCTAATTGATGAACAATGGGAAGACAAGTGATACAAATGATACAAGTGAAGTTGATGCCCTAATATATCCCTCCTGTTCTAGCTTTGTATAGCTTCTATGGCAATAGATTGTACCTTTAGTATAACTCAAAAGCTAAACATGCCTTTTATCCCATCTATGCAGGCAGCTATATTGTGCTTAAAACTACTAGTGCGTATACTTTTGTGCATATACTGAACGACTATATGGGGAAAAATTCATACCTGATGTTTGCAATGATGCCTCAATCAAAAGTCCCATATTTTGAACAGATGCAATGATTATATTAAAATTGAGGTCTAGGTCATTGAACACATGCAGTGATATTATTAAAACTTTGATTTTAGAGAAGGGCTAGTTGCCCTCTGTTTATGGGAGAGCCATTGCAATGAAAGTTGTTGGGCAACAGGAAATGTTACCGAATACGCAGCTTGCAGTTCCTCATCATTTCTCCCTGGTGGCCCTAGGTAGGTCTACTCTTCCAAGGACAAAATTTTGGCCAAATGAATGTGGCTGGCATGAATCATGCCACTTCCAAGTCTGATCTATTTTTAAAAACCTTTCCTTTGTTACTGTACTCTCATGTTTCCCATCAATAATTTAAAATAAAGAACCATGAAGACAGAATTTGCATGAGTCAAATTCCTTAGTCACCACTTAGTAAAAGGGCCCTCAGAGTAACTATTCAGGGTCATGTATGTTGTATTTTTACAAGAGAAATATACTTCCTCATGTGAAGCACTGAAAATTGAAGTTGTTGGTTACAGCTCTGAACTACTGAAACATGGACTTTAGAAAAATGGGTGGCATCTGCTCTGTCTCATAACAACATAAAGAGAAGTTAATTAAGACAGTATAAGAGTAATTACTGGCAGAAGAGAATATTTACTTTAGAAAAGAATATAATCAATGCAAATGACAAAAGAAGATGGGAAGTTGCCTGAAGGAGAAAAGGAAGGTAGAAGGGTGAAGAGAAAGAAAGAGAAAATAGCTTGTTTGAGTAAGTGCCCATGCGCAGAGCCATGCCCCCTTATACTTATTCTACTGTGCAGCGTTAGCACAGGTCTTTAAGGTAGTCGAATTTTTTGTTTATTTTGTTTGTTTTCTGTAAGACCTACACAAATGTTATTTATCCTGCCAAAAAGTGATTTTCTGGAATACTTGCTTAACTAATTCTTATTCACCCAATTTTCACTCAGTTTCTTAAATCAAATGATTCTTCTAAGAAGCAGTTGCTTATAATTTAGATTAAATTAAAATCCACTCTGTCTCTTTCAGCAAATGTTGGTTTTTTGTAGGAGCTATTGTCATCTTGAAAAGATTTGAACATTACATTTAAAATCTCTGCTTTTTTATAGATTAAACAGAATCAGGTTTAATCATTAAAAGCACAATTAGTTTAGTAGCAAATTAATTATATGAGTGTACTTATGTTTTATTTTGGGGACATTTGGATGCACTGAAAAGTTTTATCGATATTTATTTTTGTGCTTCCCAAATAGTGCTCAGGCAGTTGTGGACCTGCACAGGTGATTCAGCAAACTGGGCTGGTCTTCGTTCTGGAGCACTGATTTTGGAGCTTATCCTGGAGCTGTTCCTCTGCTGTTGAGTCCTTCTAGTGAGGTTTTTGTTTCACCTACCAAGTTTTTCAGATCTGTCATCTCTGCTTGTGGTTTTGTTTGTATTAGCTCATTTCTGCTCTCATGTCCTCCTGTGGTTTGTTGGCAGTGCATTCCGTTGTATCGCTTTGTCCCTTATGTATCCATGACAGCTCCATGCTAAAGTTTTTATCAGAGAAGTTATATAGATTATTATAACTGGTTGATTCAACAGGGCTAAGTTTCTTTACTCACTAAACCTGGTGGGTTTCCGCATTACTTTTTCATTATGACCTTTGCACTTTGGAGATGGTTATTGTGTGTTTTTGTGTGATTGGGAGCCTATCTTAGGATATTTTTGTATGTTTACAGTGAGTTGTGAAGAAATGCATGGCCGCAAAGCTGCTGGCAACAGACCCCTTTTCTTTTCTTTTTTTTTTTTTTTTAAAGCTGCTGCCTGAGTCATCTTAGCTGCTTAGAAAGACCTTCACTTTACTGGCCCACAGGCTCAAGGAGTGAGGGTGGAAGCTAACCCAGAGCACCACTCTTGCCTTTGTCTTACACCTTTCTGGATTATTTTATGACTATAAAGTCAGGAAATAGTTTCCTCACAGACTGTGGCCGCCCAGAGAGACAAGACAGTCTCCTCCTTAATGCTAGAGTCATCTTGTTGAGACTGGATCTCAGGTGGACCTGGAGAGAAGAGGACCTCCATGGAGTACACAGTGTCCTCTTCTGGGTCTCCAAGGCCATGTGACTGGGTCTCAGTCATGGTTTAGCTTTTAATAAACTTTAGTTTTCAGTGAAATTGTGTTACATTTTCGTTATTTCCAAATCACCCAGATCCTTCTAATTTTGCCCTTTCACACTCTCTCAATGATCCCTCAGTGTGAAAACTATTATCTCCTGAAGCTTGATTTTGTTTATTATAGAAATTTCTCTAACTGAATTCAGTTCATAACTTCAGTGTGTTTCTTTTCATATTATCTTTTTGTCCCTCAGACTATGTGCTTTCAAATTATTCAAATCACTGTTACGTATTATTAACAGGTATTAAATTATTATTTGCAGCTCTATATTTTTCTCATATTTTTCTCTTACGAGCTCAAGTCAACAATATTTATGGAACTTCCTAGGCCATAATATCTGGTATGCTCAAAATAAAGGTAACTATATGATCGCTATCTGCACACCTACCTTCAAACTTAATTCTGTCATCGTAAACACTCATTTTCACAAAAATGATAGAAGTGCTAGCACTTTCTTTTTCTGCCTCCTTTTTATTTAATTTATAGTCAAAAGTTTTATATCTCAATGTAAAATCATAGCAAATGGGTAAATCAACCATGACATGAATATATGATGAGAGTAGAGCAGAAGAGTATAGGTTTCCTATGAAGTTTATTTTAAAACATTAGAAGAAAAGGGTTATGATTGTAAAACTGAAACCCAATCACCCAATCATGAACAACTTTGTAATGGTCCCACAGTGATTTATAACAATAACAATAACAACAACAACAACAATAATAATGGAGCAGGTAAGGCTAGTGCCATGCATATGGATGACCTGGGTTTGATCCCTGGTATCCTGTATCTATTCACAAGCCCAGCAAGGACTGATCCCTGAGAGCAGAGTCAGGAGTAAACTAGGAGCACAGCAGGTATGCCCCACCTAAAACCAAAAACTTAGAAAAAGAACAAATAGAACCACCTAAAAAAGAATGAAATTGAAGAAACGTTTAAAAATGGGGTTAGAACTGTATGTTCATTGTAGCACTATTCATCATAGTCAGAATCTAGAAACAATCTGAGTGCATGGGAAACAGAAGACTGGATAAATAAATTCTGGTATATCCACACAATGGAATACTATGCAGTTGTTAGGAAACCTGAAGTAAAGAAATTTGTTTATAAATGGATGGACAGGGAGAGTATCCTGCTGAGTGAAATAAATCAGAAGGAGGGCAGATATAGATTGACTGCATTCATATGTGGTATATAAAAATATTATGAGACTAATTTCAAAGGCCAGGGAAAACAACAGAACCAGAAGAACTTGTCAATGGTTGGAATCCGCCAAAGTTGGTGGGGTGGAGAGTAAGTAAGGTAGAGAAGGACCAGTTTGACAATACTAGTTGTAAATAGTAATGCTAGACTAGAACTAAGTATTGAATATAGGTAGAGTGATAATCCTATGGTATTGCAAACTTTTTGTATCACTTGTATCACTTGTCTTCCTGTTATTCATTAATTGGCCTCGAGTGGGCACCAGTAACATCTCAAAGCATCCTGTTCCGTGCTCGTGCAGCCCGGTTATCGCTCACTCCAGGAACACGAAGAGTCTCAAACCATTCATTCAGGTCATGGGAAAGAGGTCTATAATTGTTACTGGTTTTTGGCATGTCAAATATGACACAGGTAGCTTACCAGGCTTTGCCGTGTGGGTGGGATACTCTCAGTAGTAGGCTCTCATTTTATGTATTGTCTTCTTGTGTAACTGTTGCCCAGTTGCATGTCTTCTTTTCTCCTTCATCTCCCATCCCTTACCTTAGTTGCCATGCCCATGATAAGATGGTATAAAAGCAATATATCTTCACTAGGACCTTGGCATATGGGATGACAATATGCTAACAATATGCAGATATATCTCCTTCACAAAGTTGGGCACTGTGCCACGTAGAGCTCCCACACAATCCATGATCCCGAGGGGAACTGATGGCTAAATAGAGTTGCTTTGGGGTCCAGAGAGCAGTCACCTGCTTTCAGGATAGAGTCAACTCTATGGAAGAGCTAGAGTTGGGAAATTATTGTGACCCAGTGGTAACTTCAAGTGCCCGCTGTGCTAGCTTAGAGTCTGTATCACTGTATCACTGATTTCCTGTAGATCATTGATTTGCTCAAGCGGGCACCAATAACATCTCAATACGTCCTGTCACATGTGAGATAGCCTAAGAGCATTGGGTAGTGGGAAGTGACAGATTGATTTATTCTGAAAATACACCCCAATTCAGAAGGGATTATCAGTGGGAGGTATTCCAGTTCAAAATGAAGGAAGATGAACAAAGCCATTAGTAATGAGCATTAGAGAGTACTATAAAGCAGTTTAAAAGACTGCAAAGATCACTTGATCACTTGACATCCATTAATGATCTATTTGCTTGAGCAGCGCCAGTAACAGTTCCATTTGACCCTATCACATGTCAGTGTAGCCCAATGGCATCTGGTTGCTTCAGGAATACAAAGAGCCTCAAACCTGAGCCTCAAGCCTCAGCCTTCAGGGTCTTGACAAAGAGTCTGACCATCGTGTAGGTGGGCAAACATGTGATCTTTTGACATCCCATGGTATCCAGTCGGTAATGGCTCTAGTCAAGCAGTCATCTCCAAATTGCATTACATGTCCAGCCCATCTGATTTTTGATGCCTTGGCAAATGAGACAGCGTCCCTGACTCTGGAACAGCAACAGAGGTCGGAACTCTGGATTCCTTCTCTCACCTGAGTGAGGCGTGATATTCCAAGCATAGCTCTTTCAATTCCTCTTTGGGAGACCTGTATATCATTCTCAACCTGCTTTCGTAGGGCCCAGGTCTCTGAGGCATATGTTAATGCAGGGAGAATGGTGGAGTTGAAGAGATGTGCCCAGAACCAGAGGTTCTTTGTCTTTTTAGCTATTTCTTTGATGCCTTTGAAGGCATTCCATGCTACTCTCTTCCAACTGCGCAGCTCAGGTTTTAGGTCATTCATAATGTTGACTTCTTGACCTAGGTACACATAACTGCTGCATTCAGAGATGTTTGTTCCATTGAGAGTGAATGGGGCCTCTGGAACTAGTTCATTTTTCATGAACACAGTTTTGTTTAGATTCAGCTGTAGATCGATCTTTCCACATTCTCAGTCAAAGTCAGCCAGCACTTGTGCCTCTTAGCTAATATTTGGTGTAATTAGAACTATGTCATCAGCGAAGCAGAGGTGGTATATTTGCCCTCCGTCTATCTTTACTCCTATTCTTACCATTCTAATTGTCGCATGATGTTAGTGAGGGTGGTGCTGAAGAGTTTTGGTGAAATGGTATGACCCTGCCGAAACCCTCTTTTTACATTGATGATCACTTCTTTGTAGAATGGTGAGATCCTGGTGGTTAATCCTTAATACAGCTCAGAAAGGTTCTTGATGTATTGGGTTTGAACACCCTGTTTGGCTAGGGCTTCGATGACTGCCTTAGTCTCCACAGAATCAAAGGCTTTCTTTAAATCAATAACGTGAGACAGAGCTGCATCTTGAACTCCCTACAAACTTCAATGAGCTTGGTTACTGTGTGGATATGGCTCATTATGTTGAATCTTTTCAGAAGCCAGCTTGCTCACATGGTTGTCCTTCATCTAATGTTCTTCAGATCCTGTTCAGGATGACTCAAGTGACAGCTTGTAAATGACAGACAACAGGCAGATGGGGCGGTAGTTGCCAATGTCGTGAATGTCTCCCTTCTTGAACAGTAGAAATATCCTGCTGGTTTTCCATTGGGAGGGCACCTTGCATTCAGACAGGTAGCGTGTGAGAGCCGAACCAGTGTATTGATGAGTACTGAAGGCAGATTCTTCAGTTCTTCAGGTATGACTTTGTCTGGGCCTGGTGCTGTTCCCTTCTTTACCGATGATATGGCATGTTGGATTTCAGAAGGGAGAATGTTGAAATGACTTATCCATCCTGCAGAATTTGGTATGTGGGCATGTGGAAGTGGCTATAAAACAGTTCTGAATAGAAGTCATGGGTAATATTCTCCATTGCCTTTCTGGAAGATGTGATATATCATTCAGGACATTGGAGGGCAGTCATCTTGGTCTTATATTTGGCAAAGGACAGGCGGGCTTTGCAAATGCTTTTTCCGGCTTCTGCTGCATCTTCCAGTATTTCTGCTCTTCTCTTTGAGGTCTTCCTTTATCGCTTCTCTGCACTGATTTGCAAGATTGGATGCTAGCATTTGCTCACCTGAGGCTCACATTTACCACGTTGGCGGATGAGCTTGAGAATTTTTGAAGATAGGCATCTTTTTGTGGCTCTCTCTCTCAGTATTCTTTGCACAATAATTAAGGTGCTGAACCAGTCGGTTGTATTCTTCATGAATGTCATCAATGATGGCATCTTCCAATGTTGTCACAGTTGTGCCAAAAAGTTCCCAGTGTGTGGTCATTCTGGGAGTTCTTTTCTTAAACTTTGCAGCCTTTTCTCCCCTTTGCATGAAGTAGAATTTTTCACAAGGAGACGGTGGTCCAATCCAGTTTGGAATTTTGGGATGACAGCGATATCAGTCAGGCAAAACTGTCGATGAAGATGATGTGATCAATTTCATTGTGGAACTGTCCACCAGGGGATCTCATGTCCAACGTTTCAATTCAGGCTTCTGGAACTGTGAGTTTCCATGAATGGTTTTGGTGGACATGATGAACTCAGATAATCTCTCACACTGTTCGTTCCATTCTAGCAAAGATATTATCAGCAAAAATAGTATCAGCAATGATACTATCACAAAATCCAAGACTGAAAATGCTGATTCCAAACATGTGTGTGTTTTAAGCCTACAGAGGTATAGTGTCTTTTCAGCATATGAAGCTAAATTATGTTAGCCTAGAGATATTTGAAATGATTTCAATGACATTAGGGGAAACAGAGACTGGTGGCAGGGTGGTGAGCCCTTGGTATGAAAAACAGAGATTGAGTCTGGATTGTTATATTTATTTTCTTCACTCAAAAAGGGATAGCTTTCCTCACTCAGTTACAGTCTAAAATATAGTCTATCAACTATCTTCTACCAGTTATTAAAATGATGATTCCAAACTATCATCTATCAATTATCATATGATTATTCCCAACTTTGGGATTGCAAGCTACAATGTGAAAAATGAGAGTGAGAGAGAGACAGAGAGAGACAGATAGAGATAGGGAGAGAGAAGTTGCCTGACATAGAGGCAGGTTGTTTAGTGGGGAGGGAAACTAGGGACACTGGTGTTGATAAATGTGCACTATTAGACGAAAGGGCATTAGAACACTGTATGACTCAAGAACAGCTTTGCAATGATCTAGCTCACGGTGAATCAATAAGATATAAAATAAAAGAAACTAAATAAGGAGGATACTCAAGAGAATCCTAAACGACTATAAACCAGGAGAAGCAAGAAACTTTGTTTAAGACATATATATAGACTGAAAGTTCATTGTAGCAGCAAAGATGGGGTGAGAGTTATTAGAGAAATTGTTGGAATTCAGTGAAGAAGATTCATATTTCATTAAGTTGAAAGGTGAGGGATGTGATATAGGTCTAGACACCTGTAAGAAGACTTCTTCACTAAATAGAGGATACATTTCTGAACCTCATATTTTTTATGTTTATTGCTATTATATATGGTTGTCTTTGATAAAGATATTAGGTTTGTCTTTAACAAACCAATTAATGCTATAACATTTTGTTGCAGTTTTCTGCAATATAGATATCTTAATTCAATTTTGCATTTTTATTCCCTAAAATATTCAATACTGCAGTTTTATTCTCCAAAATATGTCCTATGATATTTACCTGGCATATTTACAAACTAGAGTAAATATTGTTTTCTGCTTTCCAAACTGCTATTCCAGAATCAGGGACGCTTTCTCATTTGCCAAAGCATCAAAAATAAGATGGGATGGACATGTAATGCGATTTGGAGATGACTGCTGAACTAGAGCTGTTGCCGACTGGATCCCACGGGATGTCAAAAGATCATGTGGCCACCCACCTACAAGATGGTCAGACTTCTTTGTCAAGACCCCAAAGGAACGGTTTGAGACTCTTCATATTCCTGAATCAACCAGATGCCATTGGGTTACATTGGCACGTGATAGGGTCCAATGGAAATGTTACTGGCGCCCGCTCGAGCAAATCGATGAATAACAGGATTCAAGTGATCAAGTGATCAAGTTTTCCAAACTAAACTTCTAAATTTCATTGCATATAATATTTCCTTGGTATTCTGGTGAAAACAACCTCATCTGGTTAGGTCCTATTATCTATCTATCTATCTATCTATCTATCTATCTTCTATCTATCTCTCTATCTATCTATCTATCTATCTATCTATCTATCTATCTATCTATCTATCTATCTATCTGTCTGTCTGTCTGTCTGTCTGTCTGTCTGTCTGTCTGTCTGTCTATCTATCTATCTATCTATCATCTATTTATCTATCTACCTGTCTGGCTCTCTGTCTATCTGTCTGTCTGTCTGTCTGTCTATCTATCTATCTGTCTGTCTCTCTGTCTATCTGTTTGTCTGTCTGTCTGTCTATCTGTCTATCTGTCTATCTATCTGTCTATCTGTCTATTTGTCTGTCTGTCTATCTGTCTATCTATCATCTATCCATCGTCTAGATATCTATCTACTAGCTAGCTAGCTATCAAAAATATATTACTAAACCTACTGAAACTGATCTTATTCCTAGTGTTCTGGGTCGAAGAGACTGATATTGATTTCTCAAATTAAGAGAAATATTTTTTAAAATCCGGCTCAGGTGTGCTGGTCCAGAGATTCACAGACATGGGGCAGAGCTGCTACTTGCTCTCCCTGTGCCCAGCTGCTCACAAGGTGCCCAGGAGGGATGGTGGGTTCTTGCCCTGGCCTGCCACCCCGGCAGAGCCTCGCACCAAGACAGACAACCCCCACCCATGAGGGCCTCCATTTTCCACATCCGGACTTCTCTCTCATCAGAACACCACCCAGCAGACCAGCCTATCACAGCCCGGATCATCGAAGTTCCACCCTGCAGCAGTCTTTTTTAAATCCGGCTCAGGTATGCCAGTCCAGAGATTCACAGGCATGGGGCAGAGCTGCTACTTGCTCTCCCTGTGCCCAGCTGCTCTTGAGACGCCCAGGAAGGATGGTGGGTTCTAGCCCTGGCATGCCATCCCAGCAGAGCCTTGCAACAAGCCAGACGACACCCCCCCACACACACTCCATGAGGGCCTCCATTTTCCACATCTGGAATTCTCTCTCATCAGAACTCCACCTAGCAGACCAGCCTATCACAGCCTGGATCATCGAGTTCCACCCTGCAGCAGCTCTTTTTTAAATCCGGCTCAGGTATGCTGGTCCATAGATTCACAGGCATGGGGCAGAGCTGCTACTTGCTCTCCCTGTGCCCAGCTGCTCATGAGGTGCCCAGGAGGGATGGTGGGTTCTAGCCCTGGCCCGCCACCCCAGCAGAGCCTCACACCAAGCCAGACGACCCCCACTCCATGAGGGCCTCCATTTTCCACATCCGGATTTCTCTCTCATCAGAACTCCACCCAGCAGACCAGCCTATCACAGCCCGGCTCACCACGGGCGCTTGCGCCATGCAGTTCATCAATAAATTCTGGACTTAGAGATGACTACAAGAGTATGCTACCTGCACGGCAGAGCCTGGCAAGCTACCCATGTTGTATTTGATATGCCAAATACCAGTAACAATTATAGACCTCATTCCGGAATGGATTGAGGCTCTTTATGTTCCTGGAGCAAGCAGATGCCCTTGGGCTCTACTAGCATCTCCCGCTATAGAGTCTATCATGCATCTCACTAGTAGTACTGTCTATCTGTCATCTGTCTATCTATCTATCTGCTATTTGTCTGTCTGTCTATCTGTCTATCTATCATCTATCCATCATCTAGATATCTATCTACTAGCTAGCTAGCTATCAAAAATATATTACTAAACCTACTGAAACTGATCTATTCCTAGTGTTCTGGGCGAAGAGACTGATATTGATTTCTCAAATTAAGAGAAATATTTTTTAAAATCCGGCTCAGGTGTGCTGGTCCGAGATTCCAGACATGGGGCAGAGCTGCTACTTGCTCTCCCGGGCCCAGCTGCTCACAAGGGCCCAGAGGGATGGGGCAGTACATATGGAGATGTTACTGGGGCCCGCTCGAGCAAATCGATGATGAACGTGAAGACAGTGATACAGTGATGGAATATGAAGGATATGGTAGTCAGACCTGCTTAAAATTTAAATGGTCAAATGGGATTTTAATATCCAAATTTTGGAGAAATGTCCATATTGTTTTCCAAATGGCTGATCAATCGGTGCTCCCACCAACAGTGGATGAAATTCCCTTTCTCTCCCTACATCTACGCCAGCACTGGTTGTTCTTGCTCTTTTTGATATGTGCCATTCTCTCTGGTGAGATGAGACTTTATTGTTGTTTTGATTCGCATATCCCGGTTGACCAATGATGAAAAGCTTTCCTGGGAATATATCCTGGAGACCCAAAATCACACTGTTGAAATACTATCTGCATTTCTATATTCATAGCAGCTCTATTCATGATAGCCAGAATCTGGAAACAACCTAAATGCCCCAGAACAGAAGACTAGCTAAAGAGACTATGGTGCATCTACACAAAGGGATACTATACAGCTGTCAGAAAAGATGAAGTCATGAAATTTACCTGCAAATGGATGGAGCATGGAGACTATAATGTTGAGTGAAATTAGTCAGAAGGAAAAGGACAGATATAGAATCACCTTATTCATTAATGGGATATAAATATATACCAGTGTTCTACTAATTGTGGGAAGTGGTAATGACAGACTATAACTGAGCCTTGAATGTACACAAAGGGATTTGCATGATAATCCCTAAATATCTGTAGGGCAAGCCACAATGTGTAAGAGAGGAGAGAGACAGAGAGACAGAGAGACAGAGAGAAAATAAAAAGAAAAGTGCCTGATATAAAGGCACGCTGGGGAGGGTGGAGGGAATTTGGGGCCGTTGGTGGTGTGCTAACACTGTTGGAGGGATGGTTGCAGGAACAATGTTTGACTGAAACCAAGTCATGAATAACTTTGTAATTGTAGATCACATGGTGGTATAATAAAAATATTTTTAAAAGAATAAAATAAAATTTAAGTGGTGACTGAAACAAAATATAATTTAAAACTATTATGAATTTTACCAGTAGGGCTAGCAGTTCTTTTGTATTCACAAATAGATTTGGGTTGTAGTTAATTCTTCAGTCATATTATGTTCAAATATTTTTTTCAGGGCTTTTAGTCACCTTCTTTTAGTCACCTGGCAAGCTGTCCAATGCATAGTCAATATGCCAAAACCAGTAGTAAAAAAGTTACCTTCTTTTAAGTATAAAACATAATTCTAATATTTCTGAGAAAGTCATTTTAAGATAGATGATCAGATGCATTTCAAGAAAGCCTTTCAGAACTTACATTATTGCTTTTCACCATAAAACGTTCTCACTTCATGACTTCACCCACCAAAAGGAGGGGGAGGCAGCTAAAGGTGTTGATGGAATTCAATTATTTATTGCCTTTTTACTATTCTCTCATACTGATCATGGTTTTCCTAACATGCATTAACACTATTGTTTTCTGTAGCATTTCTGTCCTACTGGAGTGGCTTTCTGTATATGTAAAACAAGCTGGAAATTCCTAGGATTGCACAATCCAAATCTTGCCACAGAAGGAATTGTTTGCATCTCAAAGATCCCCAGGCTTAAACTAACTATGAAAGAAAAATTTCACTTTCTTACTTCCTTTGTCTTGTTTTCATTTTGTCCTCCCATTTTTTTAATAATGTCTCTCAGAACTTTTTTTTTATTTTTGGTGTGGGTCATACCTCTATTCTCAGGATTTATTCCTAATAAGGAATTCTAGGGATAGAACATAGGTGGGCCACATGCAAGGCAAACACCCTAGCAGCTTACTATTGCTTTGGCTCAAACACTTTCCATATACTCATTTTCATACAGGGCAGGCAGACAATATGACCCTAGTGGAGTGAGCTCTGAGAGATTTCCCTAACCTCAGTTTGGTTGGTGAGGGTTTTTGTCCAGGTGTCAACTCACAGTAATAGCTAGTCCTAGTAATAATTTCTGCCTTACCCTAAAAATAATTGGGAGTAGCTTTATAAGATAATGGGAATAATAGGTGATGTAAAATTATTATCCTGGGAAGAATGGCTGATTTAATATATAGAAACAGGAATAAGAAGTCTTCAAAGCAAGTCTGGTCATATCTCTGTGAGGCCGTTGCTTGATACAGGCTCTCCAGAAATGGAAACATAAAGAGACTCAAAAGGCCTTATCTTGCTTCATCCCTCAGATTTTATACTTATTGCACAAACTCCAAAAATACATATTGGAATAACCATTCGCTGTTCTCTTCTCAAGCCAAGTGGGGTACACAAGCAGGTATTGTGATGGGTCATTTAGACAAGCAAGCTCATGGTACATGTCATCATGTTTATATGCACTTGCTGTGTAGTCTTAGCCTTGACCAGGACTGTAGCTTGGCCTTGGTTGGACCTATTCTTGGTGTCCTTGTTTGTGCCTATTCTCGACCTAGGTACACATAACCACTGCATTTGGAGATGTTTGTTCCATTGAGAGTGAACGGGACCTCTGGAACTAGTTCATTTTTCATGAACATTGTTTTGTTGAAATTCAGCTGTAGACCTATCTTTCAACATTCTTGTTTGAAGTCAGCCAGCATGTGTGTCCCTTGGCTAATGTTTAGTGTTATATATATATATATATATATATATATATATATGTACACACATATATATGTATGTATATATATATACACACACATATTATGATACCAATATCCAAGGTTAGGTGAATCATGGATGGATCAGGAGGTTTTTATAAAAGATGGAAATTACCACAAACATGTGAGAGTCAGAGGTTAGATAAGACAGAGAAGGGAATGTCGAAAGTGCTAATACCAACCTAGAAGTGAGCATTAAATACAGGCAAAAGGATACATATGATAACTTCTTTTTTTTTGAAGAGTAGGAAACTAAACATTTAAAAATATTTATTAAGTTATTTATGTAGAATCACAGTGAGATCCACAGTTACAAAGTTGTTCATGATTACGTTTCTATTATACAATGCTCCATCACCCATCTCTCCACCGGACTACATTTTCCACCACCAGTGTTCCCAGTTTCTCTCTACCCCACCTGACTTTTCATCTCTCTCAATCTCTGTCTCTCTCTCTGTCTCTCTCTCTGGCTCTCTGTCTCTCTCTCTGGCTCTCTGTCTCTCTGTCTCTGGCTCTGACTTTCTCTCTCTTCCTCCCTCTCTCCTTTCTTAAATTTTTTTTTATTTTTACAATTACAAAGATATACAATTAAAAAGTTCATATTTGGGTTTTGGTCATACAGTGTTCCAGCACCCGTCCCGCCACCAGTGCCCATCTCCCACCACCAACATCCCCGGTTAACTCCCCTCCCCCCCCAGCCCTCCTCCATGGCAGGTTCTTTATTTCCATTTCTCTCTCTTTCTCTTTTCCTTTCCCTCCAGACTATGGATTACAGAACATACATTAAAGGGTTGTCATGTGTATCTTTTTGCCTCTATTTAATGCTCAGTTCTAGGTTGGCATTAGTACCCTCGACAATTGTTAGCACATTGTTCCATTTTCTGTCTTACCTAGCCTCTGACTCCCACATGTTTGTGATAATTTCCACCTTTGACAAGACCTCCTGATATATGTTTCACTTCACCTTGGATATTGGTATCATAATATGTACATATATATTTATGTTATGCAAATAAATGCAGTCATATTGTATCTGTCTCTCCTTCTGGCTTATTACACTCAACATAATCTTCTCCATGTCCTTCCACTTATAGGCAAATTTTATAACTTCATTTTTACTAACAGCTGCATAGTATTCCACTGTGTAGATGGACCTGGGCTTTTGTGTTTGGGAAGACTTTTAATTACTGTTTCTATTTCCTCAATGGTGATAGGCTTATTCAGGTATTGGAGGTCTTCTTGTTTCAGCCATGGGAGGTTATAGGACTTCAGGAATTTATCCATTTCTTCTAGATTCTCATGTTTCATGGCATACAGGCTCTCAAAATAATCTCTGATGATCTTTTGGATTTCTGTGGTTTCTGTTGTGATGTCACCATTTTTATTTCTGATTCTGTTTATTTGGGTTCTCTCTTTCCCTGTCCTTACAAGTCTTGCCAATGGTTTGCCAATCTTGTTTATTTTTTCAAAAAGCCAGCTCTTGGTTTCATTAATCTTTTGGATTGTTTTTTTTTGGTTTCCAACACATTGATTTCCTCTCTAAGTTTTATTATTTCCTTTTTTCTGCCTGGGTTGGGCTCCTTTCGTTGGTCTTTTTCTAATGTCTTCAGCTGTGTAGTCAGGTTATTTATGTGGGCCCTTTCTTGTTTCCTGATGAATGCTTGCAGAGCTATAAACTTTCCTCTTAACACGGCTTTTGCTGTGTCCCACAAGTTCTTATAGTTGGTGTCTTCATTTTCATTTGTTTCCAGAAATCTTTGGATTTCCTGTTTGATTTCTTCTATGACCCATTTGTTGTTCAGAAGTGAACTGTTTAGTTTCGAGGTGTTTGGTTTGACTCCTGTTTTTTGTGTACGGTTAACTTCCATTTTCATTATGGTCTGAAAAGATAGCTGACACAATTTCTATTTTTTTATTTTATTGAGGTATGCTTTGTGGCTCAGCATATGGTCTATCTTGGAGAATGTTCCATGTGCACTAGAGAAAAATGTGTATTCAGCTTTTTTGGCATGAAAAGCCCTGTATATATCCACTAGCTCTCTTTCTTCCATTTCTTCCTTCAGGGCCAATATTTCCTTGGTGAGTTTCAGTCTTGTTGATCTATCCATCGTTGATAGAGCAGTGTTGAAGTCTCCAACTATTATTGTGCTACTGTTAATGTCTTCTTTGAGGTCTCTTAGCAGTTGTTTTATGTATTTTGCTGGCCCCTCGTTGGGTGCATATATGTTTAGTAGTGTAATTTCTTCCTGGTGTACATACCCTTTAAGTAATAACAAATGGCCTTCGTTGTCCCTTCTAACCTTTTTCAGCCTGATGTCTATATTATCTGATACTAATATGGCCACACCAGCCTTTTGGAGGAGTTGTTTGCATGGAAAATGGTCTTCCAACCTTTGACTTTGAGTCTGTGTTTATTCTGATTATTCAGATGTGTTTCTTGTAGACAGCAGAATGTTGGGTTCGATTTTTTAATCCATTTTGTTACTCTGTGTCTCTTAATTGGTGCATTTAGACCATTGACATTGAGAGAGATTATTGTCATCAGATTTTGTGTCACCTCTCTGTTTGTGCTTGTTGTGCTTATGGGTTTGGTTGTATTACTGTAGACCCTTCAGTCCTTCTTTTAAAGTTGGTTTTGAGTCCATGAAGTTCCTGAGTTGTTGCTTATCCATGAAGTTGTATATCTTTCCTTCATATCTGAATGTGAGTCTGGCTGGGTAAAGAATTCTTGTTGAGGCCTGCAGTTCATTGAACCTTTTCGCAATATCCCACCATTGTTTTCGTGCTCGGAGTGTTTCATCAGAGAAGTCTGCTGTAAATCTTAGAGATGTTCCTTTTTATGTTATTTCCTTCTTTGATCTTGCTGTTTTCAGTATTCTATCTCTATCCATGGTTTTTGTCATTTTAATTAAGATGTGCCTTGGAGTATTCTTGTTGGGGTTTCTTTTAGCAGGTATCCTACGGGCCTCCTGGATCTTGAGGCAAGCATTCTTTAGTTCCGAGAACTTCTCAGCAATGATGGCTTTGACAGTTTCTTCTTCATCAGGGTTTTTTTCTTGCCCTTCTGGGACCCCAATGATCCATATGTTGTTTCTTCTGGCTTCATCCCGATTATCTCTTGTTGTCTGTTCCGTAATTGTGAGTTTTTTCTATCTTCTGGTGTTGTGTAGAGAATCTTTGGAACTCGTCTTCGAGATCACTAATTCTTTCTTCAGTAGCTATTATTCTGCTATGATGGCTTTCCACTCTGTTTTTCATTTCATTTACCTCATTTTTAATATCTGTCATTTCCATTTGCATTTTCTTCACTTCTTCTATCATGTCCTCTTGTATTTTATTGATTTTGCATTCCATTGCTTCTTTGAATTCCTTATGAATCCTTAACATTTCTTTCTGAAATTCCTTATCAGAGAGGTTATACAACTCATTGGTATTGCTTGGCTCATCTGGACTAGTGACTTCACTCACAGAGCTTGATGGAATTTTGCGTTGCTTTGCCATTATGACTATTGTAGGTTGCAAATGTTGGGTCTTGGGTGACTACATAGTACAGTTAGTAGGTGTCTGGTCTGTTTGCAGAGTTTGGGTGGGTAGTAAGGATGTAGGAACCAAGGTTCACTGGTACCTCATGCAAGATAGGTAGTAAGAGGGTCGCCCTGGAAGTGCTAGTTTTGGGATGTTCCAGGAAGCGCAGGGCCCAAGGGGTCCGCGTTGAAACCAAGGCAGTTTGCCTTGGTTCCCGTTGATGGAGTTTCCACTCTTACCTGGGGCAACTTGGGTCCGCTGGAGACGCAGGGGTCACACACACACCTGTCACATATGATAACTTCTAATTGTATGTATTACAATCCACATTGTGTAAGAGAATGTAGAGAGAAAGGGAGAGAGATTAAAAAGTGAAAGAGAGAAAAGAGATAAAGAACCTGGCATAGAGGCAGACTGGGGGAAAGGGAAACGAAATCAGAGACATTGGTGGTGGGAAATGGGCACTGGTGGAGGGATGGCTTTTGGAATAGTGTATGACCGAAACCCAAACATGAACATCTTTGTAATTGTATATCTCATGGTGGTATAATAAAATATTTTTTAAAAAGAGCATCGTAGTGCTGAAAGAACCTCCAGCTCCTGGTACATCTCTTCAACTCCACCATTCTCTCTGCACTAACATATGCCTCAGAGACTTGGGTCCTAGGAAAGCAGGATGAGAACGCTATTGGGGTCTTCCAAAGGGGAATCAAAAGAGCTATGCTTGGAATATAACGCCTCACTCAAGTGAGAGAAGGAATCCGGAGTTCCGACCTCCGTCGATGATCCAGAGTCAGGGTCGCTATCTCTTTTGCCAAGGCATCTAAAATCAGATGGGCTGGACCTGTAATGCCACTTGGAGATGGCCACTGCAGTAGAACCATTACTGACTGGATCCCACGGGATCCAGTCAAAAGATCACACAGCCAGCCACCAACAAGATGGTCAGACTTCTTCGTCAAGATCCTGAATGAACGGTTTGAAGCTCTTCGTATTCCTGTAGCAAGCAGATGCCATTCAGCTGCACTGACACGTGACAGGGACAAATGGAAATGTTACAGGCACCTTTTGAGCAATCAAGGAATAACAGTATGTCAAGTCATCAAGTGATCAACCCAGAACAATAGTACTGCAGTAA